>OOFC01015805.1:0-19131 GCA_900323345.1 Pseudochromis fuscus | reverse complement strand
GGGGGGGGGGGGGAAAAGTGTGTATTGTAAACACAAGCAGAGATTTTACAGCCAACAATGATGCATTTTGTAAGCGACTCTGCCCTCTCTGTTTTAGAGGAGAAATGGTGGCGCTTTGACTGTTGAACAGGGAGTCCTATCACACAAGACACACAGAGTGGGGTGATGGCGGGGGGCTGGCCGGTGGCCCGCAGCACCTGAAACCTATTAGAGAGCTTTGGAACATTCCACAGGGTTCTTCCACTTTGGCCAGAGGGCATCGTAAAGGTCCTTACAGAGCGGGTTGATGTGACTCAGACGCCGACAAACCGCCAGCAAGGTGAAACACTAAAACTACAACCTCAAACAGGCGAGCGTGACGTCTCCGAATAATGCAAAAGGTGGTGTTTTTGTTGTCATTTACAGGCAAAACAGGGATCCACTGGGTCCCAAACCTGTCTGCATTTCCTGCGCTTGGACTCAAAAGGAGTTTGTCTTCATTAAAGGGACGCTATGATTAAACACATTTATCGTTGGCAAGCAAAGCAAAACTTTTGTCAACTTTTTATCAAATAATTTGCCATCTGGACTTAAAACAGTCGGGGCCCAATAGTGTGCTGACACTAAAAACAAACATGCATAAACACAGGCACAACCTGCTGCCAAATTTCTAGGAGATAGCCTTATCTTGTCTATGTGTGTGTGTGTGTATATATATGTGTTTTAGTGGTACCAAGGCCCAGCTCTTTGGCTGGATCCGTGTCCATGCCTCAGTGTTATGCTCACTGGGTTTAGCTCTATGGGTGTCTGTGGCCTCTCCTCTGGCCGCCCGTGTCCATTTGCTCTGCGGGTATGGCAGGCCTGAGCTGACAGATGGCCGCCCCTCTCCATTCCGCTCCAGAGTAACACAGTAACTGGTTTTTCCTCCGCCGTTGACCTTGCCACAGCCAGCCAGCAATCCAGGCTGGCACTCGGCCTGTCGAACAGGAGGGTAATGAAGTCCAGCGCTGCTCACATGATTATTAAGGCTTTGACGCTGGGGGGCCTTTCAGAACCCTATTCCCCTCCCCTTTCCTCCCCTGTCTGCCATTCACACAGCCAAAGTTTGATGAGGATAGTCATTCGTTACATAGTACTTTGGAAAGCCACCATTGTGCTCCATAAAGAGAACTGAAACTTTTTGCGGTACTCTTTTGGAGTCCTGTTTGTACTCTAAAACAAACATCTCAACACCTATGAAGTGTACATAAGCACAGCACTGGAAGTCTTTCCTATTCAGCGGCATATGATAGCTGCTGGAGTCACGGCGTGGAAGTCATTCCAGAAACACACCGAGTAAGAGCCACTACACAAAGTTAGATCAGATCTGTCACACTACTATTGGTGCTGACAACCTCTAAAAGCAATGCAGTTCAGCAGTAGCGCGCCACTTTAAGTCTCCCTTACCGCAAGCATCTCTAGGCACGCGTGGAACCCTGGTCCCACCAGGGCCAGACTGGGATTTGAGAGGTGTAGGTTGCAGCTCTGACCTTTACTAAGGCAGGACTGTCTGTTTGCACTTCTCCCATAAGCCCCCCTCCAGTCAGACTGCTAAGCAACCCCATCAGACCAGGGGTGCGCATGCACCTCTGGCCTCGGTGACATCTCAGAGACCATGGGGAGGAGGAGTAATGCAGAGGTTAATTCTGATCATTCAGTATTTATGGGCTCCACTTCAGAACACGGGTTGGCATTAACACTCTAAAGGAGACATCTCCCCTGTATATCAATAAAACATAAAAGAAGGACAGAAAAGCCTACCTTTATTCAGGTTGCCCAATAGACTTGCATGGGAGGAGTCTAAAACTACAAGTCAACCTTTCATTAGACAGTGTCTTTAACTTTAATTTAAATTTTATTCAAATTTTAATTGTTGTAAAAAGATTGTAATGGATGTTGTATGATGCATAACTCCACAAATGCGCGGAGTTCAGCCAATCACTGAAAGGAATTTGGCCCAAAGTCGCCATGGTGACATCAGCCTTCCCATTGCAATGCAGTAAGGGGCAGCAAGTGTTCGCTCAGAGTTTGTACAAACAGGCTGTATGAACTGAGAGCATCAGATATTTTCTCACATGTTGGCCTAGTCTGTGAGGTGTGGGGAAATGTCAGGAAAATCAATAGATAAGGACCACATCAGACTGAGCTTGTCTGGCCTAGCAACAGAGCATCCCCATGGTGATGTCAATTACCTCTGCTTTACAACAAAAACACCAGGAAGAGCAAAACAGTCTCTGCAATGCTGTAAAACTTTTAATGCAGTCTCCTGGTTACATTGAGGAATTTGTAAGAAACTTCTTTTTTTGTTTTCCATCCAGCCATGTAAGTAACACAGAGAATGTGAGAATCTTACTGATCGCTCTTTTTTGCAGCTCACTCTGATTTCTATTCTCCTCATGGACCCCACATTAGTCAGAGAGAGGTATAATGTAACGAGCAGTAAGGTGCGCATAATTGCATATTAGCAGCAACACACTTGGCTGCACGGGAGGTGACTATGCTAACGAAGAGAGAGGCGTTATTAATCACCAATTAATAAAAGCAGGCAGATATCACACTCAGTATATAACACGCATGGTTTCCTTTGTTTCCAGTGGCTGGTCCAAACCTGTTCTCTTATTTATTTCATAAGATTGATCTTGTTCCTGTGCTGTGTTGTTTATTGAGTTCTGACTCTGATCCAGCCCCCTAGGAGTCAAATTAGGAGTGTTTGGTCATGTTTGTTAACAGATTACATGTGTCTGCACTATATGAATGAGTCCAGGAAACTGAGGGAATACCATCAGACATACCTAATCAAAGAGGATTATAGGAAAAGGAACAAACAATGAGAATACCATGTTCTGCTTATGCATCAGGAGAAAAAAGCACTTAATGGAGTAGTAAATGTGCTGCCACCAGGGCAGAGACAGTGATGGAGACCATATAATCAACATACACTGGCCAAGTTGCTCTGGGGGCCCGAGACAAGAGGATATGTGTCAAGGATAATTTGCGACCCTTTGCAAGAAACAAAACAAGGCTTTGGGCTTCAAATACTGTTACAGTGTGCCTCCTGTCGGCTCCCCCAGTAACAGCCAACACAGTGTGTTTTGCCAGGTTGGAGCTAATATGAAAATGCGAGACACAGAGACAGAGGAAAATGGAGAGATAGTGGACAGAGAGAGGGGGAATGCGAGAGAACAGAGAGGAGGAGGAGGAGGAGGAGAAACTAGAGGAGAGCTAAAGGCCTCTCGCTCGCTCTCCTCTCCAGCTCTGTAACGGCCCACAGTGCCTGCTTCACACAGAGCGGCCAGCTGTACAGCAAATGTGCCTTTCCCTCTCCGCCCCCGAACCTTTCCACCCCTCCAGTGCCCCCCTTTGCCTGGGCCGACCAGGCCACCGGCTCCTCTCTGTGAGAGAAGACTCCTCCCTGACTTGGCTTCAAGCTCAGTGCTGTCACCATCCCAAAAAATCTGTAGAGGTGACCCCAAAAACACTTTTCTGGGATGTGGTTTGGTTTGTTTGTTTACAATTGTCCTTCTGAGCACTGCCACCTTGGCAGCAGTTGCCCTGCATGGACAGGAGTTAGATGAGAATTAGATTGAAAGCAGATATATATATTTGAAAAAACAAAACCCCCTTTCACCTTCAAAACCCTTTAAGACAGAGCCCATGCTTCAAAACATGTCAGGGCTCTGAAAATCCACACAGGGACATTTGAAACAGTGCGATAAATGGGCCAAACGTGCCCCCCATGAGGCTCCAAATGTCATAGTTTACACTGGGGTCAAAGTGAAGCAATGGGGTGGCATGATGGCATGCTGATAAAACCAAACAGGCTTTTGTGTCAATGAAAGACCTTCAAAGGTCCTCTTAAAAAACTGGCGACTTTGTGAGAGGGCTATAATTTAAAATGTGTTTTCCGATGCAGTTACAATGGATCAAAATGGGAAAATGTATTGATGAACAGATTTGTTTTCTAATCTCAAAGAAAAATAGAAAATTAAAGGATTGATAGTGACTGCAACAGCTGAGTGCTGTATAAATCTGTGTGTCTCTGGAGAAAAATCGGACACCCTCAATTCTGTAAGTGTGCCATGCCAAAAAAACTCTAAACTAAAGAGTGGCCAGCTGTCTTCTGGCCTGCTATTAAATTGCTCCTTGGATGGTGGCGATATCATTTTTTTCTCCATAGGAGTATCACACCAGGTCCCCAAACAGAGCGACCAGCTGTACAGCAAATGTGTACTGATCCATCTGGGCCCTAGCAGGCTGCAGCCTCCATCTTAAGACACGTGGGGCCGTTCACAGGCTTGGCTGGGGCTGGTCTGCAACACACCCTCCTGCACCCATGGCCACCTCCTTCCCTTTAATTTACCTCCATTATCATAGTAAATGTTGAGTAGCTGAGCACCAGAGCTGCCCTTTATGTCTGAACCAGGGCCGTCATCATCTGAGTGTAATATCCATGCATCAAAATGCGCTGGCAGTCATACAGAAGAGGCAGCCATGACCACTTCGACCTGATGGGAGGAGGCGAGGGTGGAGGCTCATTGCACTTGGTTTGGGGAGACTATTCTATTACAAAGGCAACTAATATGGACTCGTCTGGGTGAGACAGGCTCAGGTTTTGTTGTTCCATACACTTAGCACTATGGTTATGTCACGGCACATCACTATATATAGAGTTATCAGTGTGAACTGACACCATGGAGCGGGGCATGGATGAAAACAACACCCCTATGAATCCAGCGTCTGCTCCATTACCTACGCTAATAACGCTGACAGCTGAGCGGAGATGACCCCAGCCCCCTGTTTCCCCTCTCCTGTGCAGATGGCCATTAAAAGGAGAAAGTGTCCCTTTTTTCTGTAGAGAAGGTATTTAGAGCTTTTCCAAATGAGCATTTTTTTCCCCGTGTTTTTGGCCCAAAATGGCTTTGCAGTGATTACAGCCTGGACTGAATTTAACCATATTCTACAATAAACGGGACCAAATCTTCAGGAGATACCGAAATCCCAAGATCAACATCTGTAACACAACTAACGGGTTTTTCTTCAGGCCTCGTCAGTTAAACACATTTTCTTTACTTTACTTTAGTCTCTTCAGTTTCCCTCTTGTTGTCTCCGTGTTTGTTCGACAACTTCTTATTACGATACGTTTTGTTTTCTCCATATTTTAGAAATCATAGAACAAATGCATCTAACAGAAACCCTTTTGAGAAGTCAGATGAAACCCGTGATCATGTTGAATACAAAGCAACGGCATATCAGAGAAGTAAGACATCAGACAATAACCCAATCACCTATCCTCCTGTTATCTTAAGCTGTCTGAATTCCACTATTATGGGGGAACTGTGTGCTTGTGCGGCTGAAAGACATAAAATAACCAGTAGGGGGGTTTGTTTTCTACCCTCCCAGTGTGCTCCGTGCCTGCCTTTGCGAGAGAAAGGACTAATGCTGGCATGGTACTGTATTAGGCACCCCCAGTAGACTAGTGGGTGAGCAGATCGCGAAGATGAATACAAAATACACACCTACACACTCTCAGCTCGTCTCTCTCTTTTGCAAATACACCGCAGCATCAAAATCACAAATCACATGCTTCTGATTGTTTATGCACAAACAGTGGGTCCCTGATAGAATTGCCTACCGGTCCTGATAGAATTGCCCACCGTGTTTAAATTCACCTGCGCCTAGAAGCGTGTCCCAAACAGAGAGGCGGTTTGGTTCCAGATCAATGAGTCTCTCTCCCACTGAAGACAACAGATAATGCAGTGTAATGAAAGAGCCGCCAAACGAGCTGAATAAATGAATGAATAAAGGAACGTGAGACCGGAATTCAGACGCCTACTTACTGCAGGCAAGAAAACCTGTTTTCCAATTGTCTGTTCCCTATAAATTATTCTGCCTGCATACAAATGACAACTAAAAGTAAAGACATTTTGAAAACGTGGAGGTTAGTCTTACACCAGGATCCTTAGTTTAAAAATCTTGTGAAATTAAATTGCAAAATTTGGGACAATTTTGTGAATGTCACAAAGTCTAGATATCCATTTTTTCAGTTGATTTGACGTCAATAAATGCATGAAAGTGTGCTACCAAATGTTGTATTCAGATCTCAGTCATTTGAACAAAATAGGGGCACAATCAACAAACAAACAAATAAATAAAATACAGTACCAATGTGAGGATTTTTTTTTTTGGTTTGTTTTAAGCTGCTGTACAACGTTTGGAATTTTAAACAGTTTGAATAAAATCTGTTTGGTATTTAATTGTTTAAATAATTCGTATGCTTCCACTACTTCAAACTACCGTCATTACAGAGTGGTTTGAAGTGCAGAGACTCTGCTTCACAAGCATGCACACGTACTATATTATACCATTCACATGCATGAAGAAATGAAGCTCATGGGTATATGAATGCACAACACTGGGGATGCAGTTTGATGGTCAAAATAATAAAATAATTCCACCTATTTGGTGATGTGATCCAGATACTTGTGAGCCTGAATGAGACAGGGTCAAATATTTTATTACATATATCATATCAATCTTTAGTATGTGATTCAACGTTTAAAAAGTAGTGTCTAAAAGTCTAAAATGATCCAATTTTTATGAAATTTGGTGAATTTCCCTTAATGATTTGCATATTGCATTGATGACAGTCACACAAAAACATTTCAATTAACATTTAAATCACACACCTAACACACATTGATTACATTCATGCTAGGTTTTAGAAATTGAAGCACTGTATTTTATGACATTGTCGCTGGACTGCAACAACAACCATAATAAATGGAAGAGAAAGAGTTTCCTACCCAGCATGTGGTTGGCCACATGGACTTGGATGTCCCATTCACTGTAGAACACCATCTGACATTTGATGCACTGGTATGTCTTCTTCTATACATAAAAGGAAAAGGGGTTATAGTTTGTGAGTTTGTTTAAAAGAAAACAAAAGAAACTAGAAACAAAACCATGTTTTACAAATTGAACATGTTGATGTAAAAACTTTGTGAATCTCATGATATTTTCATTCATTATCCTTATTCAGTACAACACAAATTAACAATACCTCTTCAGTTTGTGAGGGACTGGCTCTGGGCATGGGGGACACCTGGGGGGTCTTGAGCTGCCCACTGTTGCTATCCCCAGCCTGCTCCCGATGGACTGTCTGGACGTGGTTTTGCAACTCTGCTTCGGACTCAAACTTCACATTGCAGCTGGAACATCGCGTCTTGGCTGCAGACGATGAGGACGTGGAGGAGGATGACGATGACGACGAGACAGTTTTGCCTTTACCATCGCCAGGACTGAGACTCTCTCCCTGAACCCATGTGGCTGTAGTTGTTGCCGGAGTGGTGGCTCCTCCCTGCTGCTGTTGTTGCCTACCTCCGTTCACTGTTGGGCTGGAGCTCTTGGACCCAGCAGCTGTCACACAGGATGCACACAGTCCATAAGGCAGTCCGTTGATGTCCAGCTTCACCAGATCTAGTTTGGACCGGAAATCTTTGAGACAAGAGGCACACTTGAAAAGTTTTTGGGCATGATGTTGGTGTTGCTGGTTTTGAGACATGGCGTTGCCGCGGCCCATGGACTGGTTGCCGGACATCGTGCCTGTCTTTTGCATGTGGAAAGTACCATGGATCTTGAGCTCCAATGTGGAGGTGACTGTCTGCATGCACACCACACAGCGGAAACCTGTCAGGGAGTTCCTCAGGTCAGGGTGCATCTGGCAATGTTCCAG
Organism: Pseudochromis fuscus; assembly: GCA_900323345.1. Lineage (NCBI taxonomy): Eukaryota > Metazoa > Chordata > Actinopteri > Pseudochromidae > Pseudochromis > Pseudochromis fuscus. The sequence goes on along the minus strand of OOFC01015805.1, from coordinate 11,381 downwards.
GAAGTCCTCCTCACTGTGCAATGGCATCTTACAAATGCGGCAGCTGCCTGTGTCCAGACTCTTGCTATGGGTGACCTTGTGCTCAGTCAGGGTGAGCAAGGAAGGGAAGCGCTCCCCACAGATGGGACACATGTAGTGCTTGACAGGCCCAAGGTGCGTCTGCATATGTTCCCTCAACCCAGCCTCAGAGAAGAAGGTACGGGAGCAGACATTGCACTTGTGATTGCCCTTGATCATTTCCGCTTTCCTTTTTACCATGGCGCTCTCACCAGGGCGTATGTTGTGATCTCTCAACTGGTGGTTCGTGAGCAGTGACTCCATGGTGTACGATGCCCCACATATGTCACACCCATACATGGGCTCTGCAGTGTCCACCTCTTCTTCACTTCCATCATGACTGTTGTGGGACTCCACCACTGATCCTACTGGTGCCCCTGGACCATGGCTGTTAGTTAAGAGACCCTGTAGTTCAGCATCTTCTTTCGGTTGGCTGTCCCCACAACTTACAGTAGAGCCATTAGCGCTACAGTTCTGCGTCTTTCCCTCAAACACACAGTGTTTCTCCCTCAAATGCTTCTCCAAAAGGACAATGGCATGGAAGGCCTTACTGCAGAAGCGACAGTTGTACTTCTTGCTGTGGGTGGTGATGTGGCACTGCAGCTCCACCTCTGTGCCAAAGGACTCCCCACAAAAAATGCAGCGGTGGGCACGGCCCTGGTTTTCCAGATGGCTGTGTTTGACATGCAGCTGTAGGTCAGTCTCATGCCTGAAGTCCCAGTTGCAGGAGGTGCAGCGATACACCTTCTTCTCGTTGCTGTGCTTTACAGCTAAGTGGAGCTGGGTAGACACCTTTGAGTCAAACACCTCCTGGCAAAGAGTGCAACGAAAGAACACAAAAGTATGCATGTCGAGAAGGTGCTTCTGGAGGTCATCCACTGAAGTGAACTGCTTGTCACAGCTCTCACAGATGTAATAAGTGGAGGTAATAGTAAAGTGAATTGTCACATGCTTCAGCAGGGATTCTTGGTTGGGGAACTCTTTGTTGCACTGTGGACAGGTTAGTTGAGGCTGCAGACCATCCAGATGAGTTTTGAGGTGAGTCTGGAAAAGGTCTAGGCTTGTATACTTGGCTCCACACTGGTTACATATGAACTCACTGGTAGTGCGTGAGGCTGAGCTGCCTTGTTTCAGCATGGCAGTTTGTTCCACAGATATTGGTGAAGAAGGGCTGAGAGTGCGCAGTGATTTTTTTCCATTGTTGATGTAGTTTAGGGCCAGTGGAATGTTCTTGTGATTCTCCTTGATGTGCTTGTTGAGCTTCAGAACACTGTTGAATATGGGGGAGTTGGTGCAGTACGAACAGGAGTACACCTCTACTATAGGCTCCTTGGGAGTTACAGCTAAGGGGGAGTCGAAGCGCAGGCTTCCTCCATCACAGTGAGTCTGACGAACATGTTCCTCCAAAGTAGCCTCTGTCAAGAACCCCATGAAGCACTGGGGGCAGAAGAAAGCATTGCTCTCCTTTGCCACGGGACTGGGGAAGCCGTGGGAGCAGCGGATGTGTTCCTGCAGGGCGTTTAGGTCACTCAACACTTCGGGGCAGAAATTACACTGAAGTAGGGCATCGGGCAAGCTGGCTAAAAGGGCAGCATGGTCTTCCGCATTGTGGACCTGCTTAAGATGTTCATTTAGATTTAATAAAGAGGGCAGAACCTCCAAACAAAACTGGCAGGTATGAGCCTGTTCTGGCTTGTCCAGATGCATGGTCCTTAGGTGAATTTGAAGCACGGCCAAACTGGAGAATACTTGCTTGTTGCAGTAGATGCAACTGTAAGAGACTTTGGGCTGTTTTGAGGATCGTCCTCCCATGTCTGATGTGTTTTGAGCAGCCCTCTTCCTTCTCCCTCGTGTCTTGGGCACAGGCGGTGCAGTCTCCACCATTGTGGAGCTGTCAACAGAAAGGTTGGAGTCAGGGGTGGTGCTAGAGACAGATGTGTAGCCCACAGTCAGCAACGAAGGGCTGTTACTATGGTTACTAGATTCGGGGAGCTGGTGGATGTCCATATGAGCATAGAGGTCCTCAACAGACAGAAAGTGTTCAGAGCAGATAGCACAGGTGTGACCCTTCCTATCTCGACTGTGAGCCTGGTCAATGTGGGTCAGCAGGGTGCCCTCATCACTGAAGGGCTCGTGGCAGTAAATGCACTGCAGGGTAGCACCCAGGCCTCCATCCTCTGACGGAGAGCACTCAGGGTGGCACTCTGCAATGTGCCTCTGAAGCTCTTCCGGGACATCAAAGCCTTCCTCACAACGGCTGCATTTGCGAGTTTCTTTGAGCTTCCATTCATCAGCTCTGGAGAGGCTGGAGCTGCTGCCATCTTTGCCCCTTTCGTGTACTTGCATGTGTCCGTGGAGAGAGCTGGAGGAAAGGAAGCCTCGACGGCACACAGGGCACTTATGGGGTTTGTTGGAGGCGTGAGTTTTCATGTGGATTTTGAGGTGATCACTGCGAGAGAAAGCAGAGTCACACTCTCCACAGTGGTACTTCTTATCACCAGTGTGTAGCTTCACGTGCCGATCTCGGCTGCGCTTGTGTTTAAACAGGCGGCTGCAAAAGGTACAACTGAATGGGAGTTTATCGCCGTGGCTTTGTTCGTGACGCTTGAGGAAGCTTAAGCGACTGAAGGACTTGTCACAGAACTGGCATGGGTATGGCAATCCAGGGCCCCCTTCGTCCTCGCCAAAATCATAGTCCTCGCAGTGTCCTGGAGAAGTTTGATCCTTACTGGAGGGAGATGATGCTGGCCAAGAACATGATGGGTCATCTTCAAGATCAGGACCGTCTGGAGGAGACGACAGAAAGAGTGAAAATAGGAAAAAGAGGGGGCAAGTCGGAGGGAAATAGATGGAGAGAGAAGAAAAAGAGAGTTAGAGAGGTGTTCTGTAAGACTGTATTAGCAACTCATTTGTCTCACTCTTTTGAACAGAAAAGCTGGGCCACCGTGGTGTTATTTGTCATAGTAATTATAAGGTTGTGGTGTATGAATTTAGAATTCTTTGCAATGTAGAACATTTTTTTTCTTCAGCGGAAACAATACCTCTCCTTGGGTGTTATCTAAAAAGTTACATTTAAATATGCAATTTAAAGTATAATTAGAGAAGACAATAAGTGGAAATACTTTTACTACAATTAACCTTGTATGTGGCCATGTAATGGCTTTGCCCACTGTGACTCAAAACACAATCTCTCTGACATTTAAAGCCAACACAAGTCAATGGGTGTACTTTAGGATCGAAACCTTGCATGAGGTAAATTAGAACATTTCTGCTATTCCTGAACAATTACTAGGATATTTTTGAAAAACAAGAGGCCTTGAAATGACCTCAAGACAAGACTAAAACAGGCAGCTTTTTAGAAAAAAAAAAGCAAAGATTAAATGTGCAATTTAGACCAAAGCTATGCATAGCCTTTGGGAACCCTCGGCTCCAAAACAGATGATTTTCATGAAACGTGGGCCCCTCAGAACATCAGTCAATAGATATCAGATTATAGAATATGCATTATTACCATATTTGTCTGTGTGATCTGTGCTAAGCTGTGAGGCAACAGATCCTGGATGGATGGATGTGCTGATGCGGCGGGGGGGTGGTGGACAGGGAAACGGATAGGGAAAGACAACGGAGCGGCGAACTATCCCACTCAAGGACAAGCAGGTGCAGAGAATGACCAGGGGAACACCAGTCAACTGATAATACAGCCCCCGTTTTTTTCTACAGTGACTTAAATGTGTCCCTATTGAAACTGCTTCTTTGCCGACATTCCAATCCACTGGTTCACCGTTCGCCGATATGAATGGAAAACACACAACGCTACTTTCCACAGGTTCAAAAGGTTACACACCACTTCTTCCCGCTGCCGAATCCTAAGTGCTGTGAACTTCCTTGCCTAAATAAAACAACGTAATCCCAACCCCTTCAGAAAAAAAAAAATGTGTCAAAAGGCCATAACTTAGAATGGGAAAAACAAGAGGAAACTGCGAAGATTTATGAGAGGGACAGAGGAAAAGCTGGAGCTCTTTCCAGGATCCAACCTCTGTACTCTCCTTCAGCTGACAAATCTAAGTCTCCCTCTCTCTCTCCCCCTTTCTGTTGTTTTTGCTGGGAGATCTGCCCTTTGTCAGGATATCATGCCCTCTCTGAGCACTTACCCCCATCAGGGCCTATCTTCAGGAAACAGATGGGGTCGGAGGCCATTCCCTTGCCCCTCCAAACTGCTGAAAGCGGCACATTGAGAGCCCACCTCCACACCGTGGCCCTCCCGGAAACCTCCCACCCCTGGCAAGGCGCCCACTCTACACACACATCTTACTCAAGGAGCAAACCTTGCCTGATTTACTTGCTTTATCTCGCATGCACGTCTCAATGTTTTCTCTCTCTCTCTCTCACTCTCTGGTTTGAGGGAGGATGGGTGACTCAGTGCTATGCCCTCCTCCACAGAGGGGGCGGATCTGCCCTATCTCATACTGCCTCTCAGGGTATAGGAGAAGAAGACAGTGCAAGAAGAATGACCCCAGCCAATGCCTTACAGTCAAACATATTGGCTTCGAGACAATAGTATAAAACAAACAAATAAATGGGCCTGTGTACAAGGCTAAATGAAATTCTACTGTCTTAAATGAGGATGCCTTTGCCTTGAGACATTACTAAGCTGTCAGACAACCTCATTTCATTTTTGTTGTTTGTTTACTTGATGGATATTATTTATTTAGTCCCTTACTCTAATGACACACATGCATAAAGTCATATCTGTGGGGGACAAGTAGAAATCGCACATGTTGCTTGAGTTAAATTACAGAAATGTATAGCTGGGTGTGAAATACTGGGAAAATAATGAAATGCTACTACTATTACGAAGTATTTCTACAATTAATTTGCCTTTTGAGTTTCGCCTAAGGTGTAGTCACACTAATCAATCACAGTGAAGTTATCTGTCTTGCTGTGATGGCTTCAAGAAAGATTTATTTTGGAGTTGTAGATTGAAATGCGGTTCCACAATTACAACTGTTTTACTCTGTATCTACACTCCCACTGTCCAAAACACACACACACGAGAGACCACAAGTACACACACCACACACTCACTCACACTAACAAACATATACACGTGCACACATACTATGTACACATGGAATACACAGAATCAAGCTCGATGGCCGAAACAAGTGTGTGAACAACTGTAGATGAAAGAGCAATCTTCCTCGGGAGACCTCAAGAGGAAAGAGAGAGAGACTTGTTTTTTTCCTTCTTCACCCAGACAAGAAATGCCCAGGCCTCAGCAGCAGCCTGAGTAAATAAAAGAACGGGCCTTACTTCCCTGTCTCTCGGGCCGGGGGCCTGTGCACGCCAGCACTCTCTGTGCTGCTGCCAAAGGGGATGCTGGGGCCTGAAAAACTACACCCTGCAGCTGAAGGGCTGTCTTTGTTGGTCTGCCAAGGCCTTCCTGAGCATCCTCCAGCCAACAGCCTGTCACGTCCTGGGAGGAAGACCTCCATCTTAAGGCCTGTCCCTCTCTGGGAGTTCTGTCCCTACCCCCTCCCTCTTTCTTTTTTAAATGTCTCCTATATGGAACAAAACAGCCTCATTTGGACTGCCCCTATAGGGGATGGCATAAAATGTGCTACGGCCATATTTACAAGAAAGATAAAAATGTAGCCCTTAGCTGTACTACACAAGAATAAAAAAATACATTGTAGCCTGTCAAGTTCAAGGATTACAAATATATATGGTTAATAAAGCCATTTGCACTTCTATAGAAATTAGTTTCTATTGTTGTTCTGTTCTGCAGAAGAAACCACGAAAAATTCCCCATTCACACGCAACTCTCAGTTTCCTCTAAGCTGGTCTGAACTACTCCTTATGCACCACTTCCTCTATGTTCATTTATAGCACCCTTTCCCAGAGTAAATATTCTTGTTCAAATAAGATCCTTAGTGCTGGAAACAGGTAGGTTTGACATTTCTGCACACAGCAGCACAGCTTTCAAAACCCCAGAAAAATGTTTTTATTTATCCAGCTAATGCATTTTTAAAAAATTAGCAAGGTGTATAATAATTCTTTTAAAAGAGCAAATCATTCATTTTCACAATTGCTTTGCTGCTTGTAAAACCATAATACACTTGACAGCAAAATCAGAAAGAAGGCAACAAAAGAAGGATTTCTGGATTGTCAGTGCTTTTAAATATATTTACGGCTATAACTGTGGCAGATTAAAATGTAATGTTTGTGCAAAGTTATTCATATTCAAATCCAATACAGTTCCCCAGTATAACAGAGATAAGACTGCAGATGTAGATGTTAGATTAGTAGAACAATGTCTTTGATAATGAAATGATAGAAAATCAAAAAAATAATTATCATGTTGAATGTATTCGGTTTAAAGCTTGGATGTGCGGCTCAACATTTATTGGTACAAACAGAAATGGTTTGTTACAAAATATAAAAATGTGTAAATCTGTAGTTTTACTCTCAGACAAGTGGCTGTCTATCATTTTAAAATGCTATGAACTGTTTTATTATTTGCTAAAAATGTTCTCTGATGTTTTTGTTTCAACTTGCTGAAAATAATACACAATTTATTTAATTTTATTCTCAGAGAATATGACATTTGCTAGCAGCTTTGCCCACTTTGAAACAATGCTCGACACAGCGCTTGAGTTGCGAGTCTATTGTTTCTGCCTCGTAATACACCCTCTTGAAACCTTTCAGGGGCCGTGGTTTGGGAATAACTCATCACCGGTGCCCGAACCTTCGTGTCTGAGGTGCTGGAAGCAGTTCATGATGGCTTATCACTGCCTGACAGCAACAGAGTACATCTCCTCTATTTAGGAAGCCAAACTCTTATCCAGGTCCAGGACCTTATCTTATCAGAAAAGTGCTTTTGCTATCACTCATCTGCCACTTCTATAGCGAGCTAGACTTTGTTCAAAAGCCATTCTAGTGAAGCAAAGCATGGCAATGCTTTCAGCCGCCAAACCTTATCTTCGTGTGTGTTGTACCAGAGATCTGTACGTAGTGGTTGTCATAAGAGATGTGTTTGTGTGAGGGTATTTGTGGCACATTGGGGATTGGGGATTCATTGAATAAACAAAAAGCTGACAACTTGTCTGATGTAACACCATGACCCCACTTCATATTCAGAGAGAGGGGATCTTTTTACAGTTACTGGGAAAAGTAGTGAGCCTTTCCCATGAGACAATGCATGTGTCATCTCAACACTTTTCCTGTTCTGATGCCCAAATAGCAGTGTGTGTCTGAACAACGCATTATCATGTACGGCCCTGTTTGTGACACAATCATTTAAGATCTAATAGAGGAGGTGGCGAAAGATTTTTTTTTACATTAGCTAAGAATCTGTACTGTTTGACAGAGAGGCGGGGGAGGGGAGAGGAGGGGAGAGGATTTTTTTATTTATTTATTTTTTTGGAGCTAATTCCAGTCAGATGAACAAATCACTCAGTTGATTCAGGACCGGGAGCTCAGAGGACACAGAGCTATTGGATGAGGCCCAGTGCTGGGCTTTACTCACAGTAGTCCTGCTACATCCCTGTTTTAAGACATCAAATCCAGTCAAAATGAAACACTGATAATTCCCAGTAGCTGTCAACAAAAGTGCCAGGTGGCTAGATGTGGCTTTTTGCACCATTCAGCTGATTAACACACACAAATAAGCCCAAGTAGGAGTAGTTAAAGGAGCTGTTATTTACCATTACACTCCCAACCTCAGATATTGTATTGTCTACTGTGTGGGTGTGGGGTGTTGTGTGTATACTCGGTCTGTCTCCCTCTTTTCCTCCTTTTTTTTTTTTTTTTTTTTTTTTTTTCTTAGCAAACACAATATGTTTTTACACATCACTGAGAAATGTCAGGTCCCTCTCCCCCCTTGCTACAGATCAATCAAATCCACTATGCTACAGGATGAGAGGGAGGGGTGGTGTGAGACGACTGGAGGATCAGCGAACAAGGATTTTGTCTTTTACTGGACAAGGTAGAAAAACATTAGATGAAATAAGGATTCACTTCCCGTGGTTTCATCAGTGCCATGGCTGCAAGTCGCCCAGGCCAAACATCATGTACATGCACAACACACACACATATCCACACACACACTTGAAGGGAAACTGTGCACACCCCCAAACTGCAGTCAATAGGGATTTTTTCACGCAGGGCCTGACACAAAGAGCTGGAACATCAAGCGCTGTCCTGACTCTGTGGTCTGGGTGTCCATTATTCTGGCCCTCATGGCTCTGTCTCTCAACCATGGGGAAGCGGCAAACTGTCAACTACTTTGTCCACATTACCCACGTCCCCCAGCTCAGACAGGAGCACTTGGTCACTGTCCCAGAAATCACAGTGCCCCAGTGGCATCCCAGGAAAGTTAGACAAATGAAAGGCCAGAGGAAGAAAAGTAGGGCGGCCAGTCATCCTTTACTAGGCTTTTTCTTCTCGTGATAGTGAGGTACAATGAAAAGTGGATTTTCACGACTTATTATTGCAAAAATGTGTCCCGGCAACGCTGACGTCTTCCCACCAAAATGGACCGACTGAAATCCACGCTAATGATAATAATCGATAGCGTTTCTTAAAATGAAGCAGGATGTTTGTGCAGGATCTGCCTCATTGTGTTTCCTGGGAAATTAGCATCGTGTAACAATCCATAACCACAGTGTTTGAACTCTAAAAGCATGTCAGAGATGACTTACTGCTGGGTAACACATTTCTTATCCTCCCTAACAACTGCATACTGTTTGGTCACCGAGGTCAGCAACACACTGAAATATGTCACATTAATGGGAGTGGAGATGAACCGGCTTGTGGGTGTTACAGGCATTTTTACAAGCCACGCAAAAATAATGTTATAGGACCTCAGCACCGTTATTTGGTCTTGTTGGGTGTTTTTGTATCAGACAAGAAAGTGCCTCACCCGGGCAGGGCAAAGTAACACAGACAGGGTAACAATGAATTAAACTGTCACCAGTACTTCCCTTTCAAAATTAAGTCTGTTTTTCAATTGAGGAAAAAAAAAAAGCAATTAATGAAAGGACAAGAAAATGGAGATATTTAATTACACCATTATTCAAAAAAAGGTGAATTTGGTGTTCATAGCAGGTTATTATTGAGCGTGCAGTGGGTGGGCTTGATGGCTAATGTTGGCGTTTTTATTGTTTCAGTTACATTTTACTTGATTTGAAGTGTTGCGATTATTAAAAGCAAATCACACTGAAACCGACACACTTTTCTTTTTTTCTGTGTGACACTGGATTGCATTCACACTCAGTGCAGAAACTCTCATTTCCACTGCACTAAAATGTTTAAACACAAATCTCCTGTCTATAATTATTAATTACAATCCTATATAATATTTATTTTTGCTACGAAGCAAAGATGACCAAAGCAGTTTGTGTGTGTGGGAGTGTGGTGGTGGCAGTGGTGTCATCTCCCCTACAACCGAGCGGCCGGTGGTGTGGGGAGGATGGAGAGGAAGGGCAGTTGACCACTTCAGGTAGGCTTCAGCACAAACAGGAAGGAGGCAGTTCCTCAGGTCTTGGCTGGACCAGCAGCCACAGTGAGCCTCCCAGGGGGAGAAAGGAGGATGACAATCTGTCCCCCAGCATGCCCCTTCACCGCCTGCCTCACTGCACTGGCTCTAAGGGAGTGCTGGGCCGGGCGGGACTGGACTGGGCTGGGCTTCAATAGGCTGGGGTGCCTCTGTGTTTGTGTGTGTGTGTGTGTGTGTGTGTGTGTGTGCTGTTCCCTCAACACTGCGGCAGACCAGGCGCAGGACCCAGTGGACAGTCAGCTAGCCAGTCAGCCAGTCAGCCACTGCGAGAGATGCTGCAGCACTGCGCGGTGCTGTGCTGCTACTATATTTCCTCACTGCGCGGGAGTTTACTTGGATGCTCTTTTATTTTTCCCCTCTCTTAGTTACTCCCGGAAATGTGATTTATGTGATCAGCTTGGAGAAGAAAAAAATGTTGTGTATGGAGAAATATGCTGAGTTACGGTATGGTTGCTTCATTAAAATAGGGTTTGCTCTGCAAATTTCAGGAGATGCTATCCATTACTTAAAACCCAACACAGCAACTGAGTGAATTCGGAAAATAGGGTCTAATTCTTTTTAATCAAACTACCTCAGAGTGACCCATAAAACTTGGGCTAGACTTCAAGCAGGAATTATCTCACTTTTTAAGTGTAACTTCAGACACTTGGATCTACTTTTCAGTACACTGGGAATATTTTTAAAAAGGGCAGTTGGTTTGCCAAATGCCCATAAAAATGTCTTATATCGTCACCTCTTTTTTTCACTGCAAAAGAAACGACGAACAAACAACCCAAGAAATGGACTCCTGTGTTAGCTTTAGCATTAGCATTTCTCCGAAAACCCCGACCCTGCCTCTTGACCCATGACCTTTACTTCCCCCTGATTAATACACTGTGGCTTTATTTGATATCTCCTCAATACCAGTCCAGCTTGTCAGTGGTATTACAACGGGAGACAGCCCAGGAGGGAGAAGAAAACATGCATCGTGGAGAGGGAGCGGGAGGGGAAAGAAAAACAAGCATCAACTCAAGCAAGACGATGTATTTTCATGCATCCCTGTCTTAAATGTCAAGATTTTTTAACCCTCAGTGACTGCAGTGTTGACACCTCTCCAAGGTTCAACAGAAACCGCATTCATTAATAATTAGCTTAGTTGTGAGGACAGGGAGTGCGAATGAGACGAGACAACTAAAATTCAAACTTCTGTCCTTTCCCGAGAGAATCGAATTTCACTACAAGTTTTTTTCATTCTTCTTCATTTCTTGTTTTCCTGGTGTGTTGGCCAGAATCCCGCAGGCGGCCCATGAACGAGCAATGCAGACGTCGCATCAGCCGTACTTACTCCCTCCCCTCCTTAATCATGGCTCTAATACCCTCCAGATGAATAAACATCTTCATCCCTTCTCTGTTAAAGCCAGAAGGCTCCTTCACTCTCGAATCCAAGAAAGGGAGAAAGAAAGAGAGAAAGAAGTGGAAAGCTGAAGACGGAGCACAGGAAAAGGATGACAGATGGAAGGGTGGATCAATGTCGAAATGAACCAACAGCAAAGTAACAAAGCCATGGCAAGATTTTCTGGTTCTTCCCATAATTCGTCTGATCTATTTCCCCCTTGACACAATTATCACAGTCCTCCTAATTATTTTTTCTTCTTAAACAGATTCCTAATGGCAGACTGTGTTTTTTATGATGGTGTTTGTAAAGTGAAGGTTTGGGGAGCTGTTGTGCAACCTTGTCGCCTCAGACTGTGTCCACAGACTGCACAGGAAGGGGGAAGGGGGTGGA
>OOFC01015803.1:19479-30480 GCA_900323345.1 Pseudochromis fuscus | reverse complement strand
GCCATTCTAGTTACAACATGATTGAGTTAACAGTGGAAAAGGGGTAACTTTCGACCGCTTTCCCCGGTCCATTTCCTGTTGCCATGCGGCGTCACGTGACGTATTAGATACGTAACAGACAGGTCCTGGCAGATATCTAAAGTCCGTTTGCAGCCGTTGTGTAAAATGAGCGCATCTAGGAACCGATAAGCGGAACCGAAATTATATTTTTTTATGGGTACCCGGTACTCACTAAATTTAATTCGGTTCCTACTTGGAACCGAATTTCGGTACCCAACCCTACCTAGAAGTGGAACAAAACAAAGGTCACAATCGAGGGTTGATGACTCAACTGTTGTGTGTATATAAGGTATTGGGACTGCCCTAGTGCACTCTTACATGTAACCATGTGTGTACTCCTTGCTGCAAGTAAGACTCTCACTTGAGACTCTGTGTTTTATGTCAGTGTAAACTAGGGTACGAACTTCTTTTACAGTCCGATATAGAAAAAGTTCCTGACATTACTAAACATTCTGTTGCTTTTAAACAACATTTTGTTAGGTCTACTCAGCATTTTGTTGGTTTTACTCAAATTTGTATTGTTTTTACACCCATCTTACTGGTTTAAATTAACCCAGCATGTAGTTAGTAGATTATTTACCCAGTTTTTAGTTAAAATAAACCAGTATTTCTTAGGGTGTCTCCCTAACTGTAACAAGTACCAACTACTGCAAAGAGCACCTGTAAGATTGTTAAATAAGCCGAACTGAACTAGTCTGAAATCACTCTTTATATACTCATATAGTCTTGTCAAATGTTTGTACAAATTAAAACACTGTACCTCTACTGCAGCCTTATGCATCCTTAAACAGTGAAAATTTATGCAATGCCCTTCAGCACATAAATAACAAATATCAGGTTTTCTTCTTTAGGTAATGGTTCAATAATACATAAGAATAGCAGTTTGAATGAATATTTCACACTGCTCTCTATATAATTTAAATGCTTTTATTCAGCCTGTTCTGGCACACTGGCAACAGTTCCTACTTTCACCGCTCTTCAAAGTAGCAGAGGGTGCCTGTCTGCTCGGGCACATCATCGAGCATTCAGAAATGCCAGTGGGGCTCAGAGGGAGAGAAGTGGACAATGGCACTCTTGATGTTTTGATAAGAAACAATGGTCTCTTCAGACAGCTTTGCTCCCTTACTCTCCCAGACTGGCCTTTAGTGTGAATATCTCTCATCCCCAACCATTCACACCCGAGCAGCACCGAGGAGCCCAGTGACGCACACACACTCCTGCCATCACCGCTGCTGTCTGTCTAACTGTCCAACCCGGTTGACACAATGACACCTCACATACATATGAATTATTTTATTGAAACCAGCAAGCAACTGAAATATATGGCAGGGCATCTGTGTGTAAATAGAGAAGCAGCAAAACAGTAACAACTAATCTGTTTTTAATGACTTAATCCCAATAATAGAAAAGAGCTGCACTTCTTCATCTGCAACCCACAGAGAAGCTCTTAAACAGCGTGAAACTATACCCAGTGAGGGTGTGCGTGCCTGTGTAACCCACACCCAACCAGAGATCAACAGGTCAGCGCACATCTCCCAGCTGCAGATCAAATATTAAAGCAGGATCTGACTAGACTTGGCTGCTGCATGCAGGAGCAACTGGTGGAGTAAAAGGGCTACGACTGCTGAAGGTCATCAGCCAGGAGATAATCAATTGTAGCTGCACAATTAAAAATCTTTATAAAGCTACAGTTGTTGTTACAGACAGAATTACTGTGTATAACTCAGGGAAGATATTCAGTCAATAAAAACAACACAACTCCTCCATCATCAGTCCATTACTACTTTACTTGGACTCACCACTCTTGCGTATCCTCTCTTCTAAAACGTCTGTGTGTCCGTTGGGCATCTTTCTGCTTAAAACCTGACCCGAGCGCAGGAACATGGCCTCCACAGCTGAACCCTTCAGCAGAGCGATCTGATCTTCGTGGTCCAGAGACAGAAAGCCTGCAACAGTCAAAGCCCTGCTTGTTACCACAGGTGAGATATACTGAGGCAACTTGCATTTTTATTTGTGCCCCTGTGCATCTTCATATGAAACTACACAGTGTAACGTTATAGGTTCTGCAAATACCTGGAATATTTTTTGTAAACTCCACTAAAACTTGAACTTGACTCGTTGCCATTTCCGTCAAAAGGAGAAAGTTTTCCTCTGCGCTGTACTGCTCCTGCAGCTGAGGTGGAAACACAACAGTGAAAGTGATGAGCGGTACGACCTCCACAGTGAAGCAGCAGTGAAGTGTTGTAATGTGTTGTAATCATGCAAACTTTATGTGCTCAGCATCAACGAATGCGGCTTGTTTAATTTCGATATTTGAAACGGTTTAAAGAGATGTGCAATATACCAGTTTTTTGGCATCATCTGGAGGAATTTGATGTTTGTCGTAAGCATCTACGACGAGTTTGATAAGCTCCTGCTGCTCCTTAGTGATTTCAACCTTCTCCTGGATTTAAAAAGAAGACAACAACAGCACGTCATTAGGTGGCAAATCAGTGAAGTCAGTCTGGAGAAATGTATCACATGAGACACTCCACGGGTTGTGTTTACCTTTGATAGTTTGGTGGTTGAGGTGACCTGTTTGCTGTCAGTGTTGTCGCCCGCCTCCGTCTCATCTCCGGTCGACTGTCCCGGGGAGGCCTTGGTGTTCTTCCTCAGCCTTTTAGATTTACATTGGATCTCTGTCAGCAGGCCTGTCAGCATAAAGCACCAATTACAGATTATTGCTTTAATTTGTCTATGATCACATTGATTACTGTTTGGAACCATAATTACACTTGTTTAATGAATATTTCAAGATCCAATTACTACAGTTTTCACCAGGATAGATTTACATTATAGCACATTAAAAATTACATTTTTATTTCATTGTATTTGTCATTCCAATCAAAATAACAACAATTTATAGAAACAGTGAGAAGAGGGGGAAGAAATAAATCAACCATCTGTCTTCTCGCATTATGACATTATGACACCCCCGCCCCCAGAAAAAAATGAGAAAGAAAACTTATCGAGCTCACGTTGCTGTACCAAATAGAGTTACATTGGACGCCTTCCCCGTGCAATATTCATCACAACTTCACTGCACTATTTATGAGCAACAGGAGTCCAGTCCATCCTCCTGCTCTGTTCATCTGACAGCTTTTAATAGAGCTCATAACTAATAATCCTCCAATGACCCTGCATCAAAGAAAGTAAGTTCATATTTATATTTATAGCCTCAGATGCCACATTGAGATACAGTCAGTATTTTAAAGAAATGGATAACAGACAGTGGTGTTATGATAGCAAAAATCACTCTAGCAAGTCGTTGCTAATGACAGGAGCCAGTTGGAGGGTGTTGGTTTTTTCTACTTGGAGGTTAAGGTTCCTGTTTAATGACTTCTATTCCTGTAACAGTAACAAAAGCTGGACTCATTTGTATTGTGTGATATATAGTGACACACAATCCGCTGGTAAAAATGAACAGCCCCATGTCAGAATGGGAAATGAGGGTGTACCTTTGACAGCCTCCCTTGATGCAACTAAACAGGCAGACCAACGTTTGCAAGTTGACAGTGCAACTAAAGTCTTAAAATACAGTCTTTTTATTCCACATCATTATTCCACATTTATTCATGATCAAAGAGGAACAATAACAGGAGTTAAAGTCTGTCATCATCCAGCGATACTCACATTCTGCCAGCATGCCCATCTCCTTGCACTTTCTTAGCCGGCACTCCTGGCATTTCCTGCGCATGTACATGTCCATCTCACAGTTTCCACCATTCTTGCACTTGTACACAGCGTTTTTTGTTATGCTCCGTCTGAAGAAACCTGAAACAATATGCAATCATCAGGATTTACTTTAATACACAAGTGGACAACATGCAGGAAGTTATTCTAGGTAAAATTATAACACATTGGTAGAAAGTAAGTGTGCGCAACAAACTGTGCAATTATTAAGGTATTTGTACTTTTTCTCCTAAATTGTTGTATGGTACATTATTCTGACATAAAAGGCCAATTGGGACATAAATGTTTAGATGTTTAACAGTAACAGTAACAACAACAACAACAACAACAACAACAACAACAACCTGGTAGATGCATTATTTTAATCTATTAAAATATAAAATCTATGCAATTTGGTGAATAAATAAGTCAAATTTGGGTAACCAACAAATATGTAATGATACTGTGTGGGGCATTTAAGAGCTGAAAAACCAAAAAGCACTGAAAGAGCACAAACCTCTGCTAAACCATAATCCAGCTGTATTGCTGCTATAAACTGAACGCTGTTGCCCTCTTGTGGTGAAATACAAACACGATCACGTACATTTTCAGACAGGCTCCTATATCTCAATAAATAAATAAGAAAATAACAATGTGATATCGAATTTCTTCACTGCAACATACATAGATTTTTTTGACATATACTCTGATACCAGTATACCTAAAGCTAATATGAGCCCATATATTGTCCTACGTGCTCTCATTGCGAGCTACTTTTTATGATGCATTGTTATAGATTACACTACATTTTTAAGAGTGTTAGTCGTATATTAAGTCCATGTCCGTCAACTAGAAAGATAAAATGCTGCCCAAAATTTAAAAAATATTAAAAAAAAACATATGTACTTTAAAATGGGGGAATTTTGCATCATTTCATTTACTGTTAAGCACAATTTTCTGGCATAAAACTTTTCTTGAACCTTAAAATGTAACTGACAAGTTGTTACTATAACTGGATATAAATAAAATTACTGCTTCATAAGTCACACACTGTTCTGATAATGTTGAGTCAGTGAACCCAGCTGGCTCTGATCCAAACAGTAACAGAGAGAAATATACCAACACACACACACACACACACATACACACATACACACACACACACCCTGGAACAATCACTAGACATTCTGACATCATTAAGCAGAATGACATGCATTAGCGTAACTGAGCTCGGGTTCCTCGTGCATTGTGCAGCAGAAAACTGAGAGGGAACCCAATCTGGCAGCAGCACCAGGTAGACCTGAGCCTATTCTCAGTCAAATGGCAGCACAGGTCAGCTGCCGCACTCCTGGCATTGTCCAAGCTCCCAGTGTGGAATTACACTCAAATCCATTCACCCTGTCATTCGGCAGGAATCACACCAAACTGACAGCGTCATAAAAACGTGGGGAGGAGCTGGTGAGGGCCACGACTTCACTACCACCTAGTTAATCATTTGTACATACACAAAGGCTTGTAAAATGCTGGTTCTGTTGTAAAATGGCCTCATTTTACTGTTTTTGTTCTCTTAAAATCAGTCTCAGTGATAGATTTACAACCTGTTCCCAGCATGTGATTAAATATTAAATCAGTTGGTTTTTGTACACAATGTACAGCAGTTTTTTTCCAAAAAAGTAATAAGTTGCAGCACTTTAGGATATTCTTAAGAAAAATATTTCCACAGACTGTATACAGAACGGACTAAGCTAAGCTTGTGGACCCAGGAGTTTAACTTTGAATGCTACTGTGTTGTTTTTTTCTGAGCCAGGCAGAAGTGACCATATTTGGATATGAAGGGAGGACTGAGGAGGCGGGTCTGACCCATGAACCCGAAGTCACTGCCCAATGTGTACAAGACTTGCCTTCAACTCTGCTTTCATTGGAGACCAGACCTGTTAATCAATCTAACCACACTTTTAAATCTTCCTCATTTTGAGGCCTAATATCCACCTAATTATGATTGTTTGGGTTGTTGTTTTTGTTTTCAGATGGACACCTGATTACCAATAGGATAAAAATACTTAAGCTGATGACATCAGCATGACTTGTGAAAAAAAAAAAAAAATTCAGGATTGAAAGTGATGATTTTGAATTGAAGTGAATCAGAGTTTTTTGGAGGCTGCATCTAGTGGCCGTCAGGAGTATTGCACTTTCGCCTAATTTTTGAGCCCGGGTTGCTTCGACAATTTCTGCATACAGTCTATGATCAGGACTAATATGCACTAATGCCATATCAGGGATGCTCTGGTGTTACAGGGCTCAGTAGATTTTACTCTTCACCAGTTACTGTCATGACTGGCCCTTTGAAGTCAGCACGTAACAATATATATACATTTTTCTTTATGTTGGCCAAATGTTATACAACTGTAAGTATCCAACTACATAGTGTAACTTTGCAACTTTTACAAGATAAATACACAGTAAGTGATGGACATAACCTAAAGCAAATGCAAGGTCAACTCAGACGGTACAGTTTGTCTAAAGAGCTAATCATAAATACAATATCTGAACAGAAGCAGCTTTTATACAGGACTCAATCTATTGCTTTGTTTGTAAACAAAAATATGGAAATAATGTTTAAATGTGACAAGAAAAACATCAGCAACTATTCAGATAAACGATTAATTAATTAATTGAATTCGACACTCTTGGGTTGCAGATTTTCATGTTTAAATATAACTTCATTTTTCTGAGTGATATTCATTATTTATTTTAATTAGACTGTATAACAATCTACGTAGAACTAATGACAAATATTGGCAGATGAATCAATAAAAAGTTACAGGGCGGGATGTGTAATCATTCATTATTAAAATCCATGGTAAATAACACAAATAATACTGCAGGAAAAAATAAAACAAAATCACACAGGACTATTTCTGGTGCTGTGTCCTCTCACCTTTACATCCCTCGCAGGTGAGGGCGTTATAGTGGTATCCTGAGGCCTTGTCTCCACACACAACACACAGTTCCTCCCCTTTGACCCGTCCAGCTTGTGACATGTGCCGGGTCCTCTTGCACACAGTCGGTACGACAGAGGTGACCTCCTCCAACTCGGCTTCATAGCTGCCCTCCAGGGGTCCTTTCCTCAGTTCGTGTATCCCTGTGTGTGAGTACCACTCGTCTCCATTGTACTGAGGGTAGTAGTTCTGAGTGGAGTAGTATGGAGTGGAAGACATGTTGGGCTCCATGGGCAGGTACTGCATGCTGGGATAGCTGGTGAAGGGTAAGATGTCGGGGTCCTGCAGTAGAGGACTGCCTTGATCTGCCAGAATATCTAAGAAGAGAAGGGGCAAGAATTTAAATCATCATTTAAGCAGCATTAATTTTTGACACATTATCACCTCTTATGTTGAAGTGGATGTGTAGATACAGCAAACATGGAGCAACATTATCATTCATTTGGAGCTGGGTTTTATTTAACACTCTCAAACAATAAAGATAGTCCCAATTGTGGTGGAAAATGAAGATGTTACACCAAACTTTAAAGTCAGAAGCCCGAAACAATGAGGTGAAAAATGCAAAATTTGTCCGTACATGTGTCAGCAACATTACAAATAAACAACAATGGTAACAGAAAACCAAGAGAGGGCAAGGAAAACATGCAAATTTGTCACTTAAATTATAGCGCATTGCTCAAAATATGTTAACCCTTAATTGGCCAAGCATAAATGGCTATTTCTGATGTATAAAAATGACACCATTTCATGATTTTTATGCAATGTTTATTTTTCTATCTCTCAGGATACAGGTTTGACCATTTAGGGAAAGTCAATTTTTATTTTTCAAAAACTTTAAAATGACTGTAAACGGGAAAAAAACTAATTTTTTATGTTTTGTGCACTGAATTTTAAGAAAGTAGGGAAATGTACTTGGATTTTAATAATCAATACTTCATAAATATAAACAATGGCAACAGAAAACCAGTAGGGGTCAAAAAAAACACTGTAGTATCTAAAGAAGCAGTAGGTACAAAGTGAGATGTTTTAGCTCTTGGTTAAAAGTTCATAACTGTGTCACATCTAAATGGACTTTGTTGAAAATCTACCCACAGATGCAGGAAAATAATGTCTACAACCTGAGATAATTTAGAGGAGATGAGACGTGGATTATGCCTTGCTGGACGTTTGTGCTCTCTGACTGCTTCCTCATATAAAATACTTTTAGTAGAGCTATAATAACATGGATCAGTTCCTTGGATAAGACTGGTGGAGCTACAGTCAAAGTACTAGAAAACCACAAAAACACAAAACAATCCAAATCAGTTCTGTATAATGTCAAGTTAATCCATTCATCAGTCACATTTCATCCTGTGGGAGTAAAATGAGCCTCAGCCGTCATCAGCAGGCCACACAACATATACCATAAACCCATAAATGATTAACAGCCACAGAACACACTGCGACTTTTAGAACGACATGTAACTCCACACCAAACAAGCTGACACTGTTGAAACTTATACACAGTTGATAAGGACATTCATCAGGTTCATTACATTCTTTCATTATGACTCTTTTAAAAAGCAATTGTGACCAATTCTGTGGTTTTCATTCGCTATGAAAACAACACGTCAGAGGGGACGGCTGCCACTTCAAAGACGACACACTTTACAAGAATCATCTGTCAGCTGAACTGAGATATTGTCAGGCATTCAGATCCTCCTTACAGCAAATACACACACCTAACACCAACACAATCTTCCCAAAGCATAATGTAACACTGACCTCTCGAAGACTCAGTCTGGACCATGGCCATGTCCGTGTGATCAAACACACACTATTCTGAGACTTTACTCTCTGATCTCCACGGTCCGGCTGCGTTTTGTAAATCAGCACCTCATTTACGTCCAACTGAAAAAATTATTTCCCATTTTTTTCCTGGAAAGGTGTGAGAACAGTACCAACTACCTGGCACTTTCTTGAGAAATCACAAAGGGATCAAAGGTTGCCACAGCTACTCATTAACCGCGCAGTCACATTTCTCCACATCACAACAAGTAGCTGACTGCTGCCTTGCTACTGTACGATGTGCTTTGGTTTGTGAGTAGAAAGTGATGATGTAAAGAAGCACATGCAGTTATTAGGAGGAACATGTGGGTCCATAAACCATATGCAAGTGCTGGAGGACAATTACCCACCTGCTTGTGTTTTACCTTGTTCCATATGTGTTCAGTTACATGGATTTTAAAACACTAAAATGTATAATTGGCACAAAATATGTCATGCATGACTTACAGGGATCTTGATCAACTTTGCATGTGTGATACAACCACTTAGACGAGTTGAAGGTGATCATTATGATCATGTATTTATTATTTTTAGCTTTGCATGTCATGTCCCTTTTTACTTGCAAAGTAGATTTTAATTATTCTCAATGCAGCATGTGGTAAGAGAGATTTTCTCCTAACAGCTGATCGTTAACAAGTTAATGTGACAGTAAACGTCCCGTGACAAGAAACCAAGAAAAGAGAGAGAGACAGAAACATGGACAGGAAGTGACACACTCTTGGCCACTTTGTCCAGTTTTGTTACACTTGCTCAAAAGAAATCCTGGCAGCCTCAGCTCCTTAGATGTGTTCATGTGGTTACAAATACTTTAATTACTAATGTTAGAACTGCTTGGATAAGCTATACTCATTTATCCATTTGGGTCGTGGGGGTCTGCTGGAGCCACCTGGCAACAGGTGAGAGGCGGGGTACACCCTGTACAGGTCGCTATCTATCGCAGGGCCAACACACAGAAGCAGACAACCATCTACACTCACACCTATGGACAATTTAGACTAATCATTTAATCTGTCTTTAGACTGTGGGAGGAGAAAACCCACACATGCACAGGGAGAACATGCAAAACTCCACACAGAAAGGTCAGCAGTTAGACTTGCTTGCTGTGAGGAGACAGTGCTCATCACTGCACCACCATGCTGCCCTCATCTTTAAAAGTATGTGATAACACTGAGTTATTGGAGTGATATACGTACACACATGCTAATCATGGGTCAAAACAGAGCTAAACTCATCAGGTAAAATGAAAAGCCATCGGTGAGCTGAGCCAAATGATCACCAAAAAGAGACAAAATTCCCATCACTAGTTCACTTACCAAAAAAGTGGGAGCTCTCTGAGATGGAGAATTCATCGCTGGGTGGGATTTGCAGTGGTTCCACCACATTGATGTCGGGGCCCACCCACTCATTCATTCAGGAGGGTTGTGTGTCACTAACTTGGTAAACACAGGTTGGACTGGGCTGCAACAGTAGTAGTAGTAGTAGTAAAACTGTGTTGACCTCTGTAACAAAGAAAAAATGTGAGCCACCAAGAAGATCATGTCTGCAGGATCCTCTCACACCTGCACCACAATGTAATTACACATCTTCCTGGGAGTCTCCATATCAACACACCTGACAGGCTTCCTCTCCCACACAGGGATGATGATGATGATGATGTTCAGCACAGAGGAGGGGGGAGGTCAGGTGACAACAAGTGCCTGAGAAGAGCAAGTCATGGAGAGAGGTCTGTTCTTTCTGTCCTGTTGGAGCTGTTTTAAAATATGTTGTGTCCCACTTCTTATTCAACTGTTTTCTTAGGACTCAGGCTCTGTAGCAAGATCAGTGTTGCCTTTCTTATTTTAATGTCATTAAACATAACAAACCTCTATTGTTAGTACATGCTATTAAATAATACAGTTAAATATCTCAGCAGACAGGTTCTTAAACAGGTCCAGGGCCTTTTTTCTGTCAAGGCCACAACATGGTCACATATGAGACATTACTTTTATAGACCTCACCCGCCACATTTTTAATTAACTGAGAGTAATTTCCCACGAGATGAAAAAGCAACCCACAAGGCTTCAGAAACCTCCTGCCCACACAACGTCCGAACATACCCATCAAAACCAGTGGCACACCACGGGCTCATAAGAAGTCATCTGTGAAATACTCGCAGTTCTTACCTTATCCTGCTCGACCGCCTGTTCAATTCCTGCCTGTTGAATTTTTTCCTTCTCTTTTTCTGACGTCCACGCCGTGAGCTACAGCTCCATCAATATTTGCTAATGAACATCAAGCTGCTTGTGTCTGGACTCCAGTGAGAGCATGTGCGACCAGTTGAGGTCAGGGAGAAATGGATGGTGGTTATTAATTAAACTGTCCATTCCTGTCCATGTCAACCCACCCCTTCCCCTCCAAACACACG
>OOFC01015803.1:7739-19453 GCA_900323345.1 Pseudochromis fuscus | reverse complement strand
CCAAACACACGCTCCCCCCCCCACCTCCAACCCTCACCAAAAAAATCCCTCTTTATCTCAACAAGACAACAGGCTGCCTCGTGAAATCCCACCCACACACACAAACATCACACACATGGAACATACATCCAGCCATTAGCATGACACAAAAAAGCTGCTGTGAGTGTGACCAAGCTGAGCAGGAGCGCTACCTGCTACAATCCAAAACTTTATATTAACCTTGATCCATATGGTGCATTCTTTGTGCAATGTTCACTTTCTTTTCAACATACTTTTATAATATTTTCACAACTACTACAGACTTTGTGGCAATCGTTCCCATCCGTCCTTGAACTGATCAAAGCCGTTTTATAGTATCACTGCAGTGAGCAGCTCCAGTCTGCACCAGGTTTGTTTATAATTACACTTTCAGGCCTCGGTGTACCTGCCCTGTTGTCTTGAGATAAATATGCACAGCAGAAATCAAACTCTTTTTGTCTTCACAACCTTTAATATGCCCCACCCCCCCCAAAAAATAATAGTTTAATCATTGATGGGTTGTTGCTCCATCTGAAGAGGCCCTTCTGAGTCAACAGACAGTCTCTCTGAAATAAACAGAACCTTTGCCATTGGCTGCTGTCTGTTTGTGAACTATCTGCTCTGTGTTTGAGAGCATGTGAGGAATGAGCAGGCAGCCATGGCCTCTGTAAAGGGAAGTCCAAATTTAAGTTAAATGTATATGTAGTATGTCAGGGTTTTTACAAATACAGATAAGATCAATGTAATATTTTTTTTTCAGTATCTCTCTTCTTTTGTCCCAATGAGGATAAGCACATATATCAGGGGCTGTCTTTCCTTTCACCTTGGTGTTTAGTTACTTACTCCAGACGCACTGTGTTGTTGCTGTGAGTGACATGAAATAACAGAAACACACCTTGGAAAGTGACATAATTGGCCACATGTTCACCAGACCTTCAGAGCACTCTACGGATGGCAAAGTCCATAACCTTGAAATCTCTTATCACCATGTGAAAGGGAATAATCATTTGACTTTTCATAGCTAAATAACGCAGAGTATTATTTAAGGCATTAGTTTGCACAAGACAAGCTAACTCTGGCGAGGAATATCCTGTCCAGCAATTATCTTCAGTGGTGAAAGTGAAGCAGGCGGACAAAGACAGATAAGACAAGGGATGTTTACAGTGTGATGGGAAACAGACTTGCCTTTGGAATATTTTGAAATGTCTCATTTGAGCAGACTCACATAAACAAACACAGTCAAGGACAGCTTAATCTGTCCAGTAATGAGAACTTGTATGGATGGTTCATTTGGCTTCATGGTAATAATTCAATGGAAAATCTGCAGAGGAGAGACAAACTTAAGTAGGCTTAGCAGTATAGACCGACTGAAAACATCCAGAAGTGTTCTTGTCCTGTATCCATGCTAACATGCTAACATAGATTTATATGAAACCTCCTCTTCGCCAGAGGATGAAGCATTTGTAGTTTTGAGAAAAATGTCTAGACAATCCTTACATTGTCATTAAATTTCTCTCAGGCATTTATGTCCCCCCCCCCGTCAGGTTGAATTGTAATCACTTTGGTGATCCCCAGACTTTCCTACCAGCATCAGTTGTTTGGTTTGTGACCATACACCTGCAAAAATAATGGGATTTCCATGAAGCTAACATGATGCCACCTGTTGGTTTGTGGACATTTAAATCCAAGGTATCAGCATTTGAATGTGGCCGTGTTGGTTTTTTGGAGCCAGAAGGGACCATAACTGGATATGGAGGGAGGAGCGAGGAGGGGGTCTGACCCTTGAACTTGAAAACACTGCCCAATGAGTATGAAAGATGAATTGTTTTCAGATAGACCACCAGATCACTTAGAAGAAGAGCTGTTCTTAGCCTATAAAAATGAGTATTTCATGATTGAAAATTACGATTTTGTAATTGAAGTCAACTCATGTTTGAGACCTGGTTGCTTTTCTACCTACAGTCTATGACACCAGCTGAACAACTGGAATTTCAGGGTGAGTTTTAAATACAACAAGTAACGTGCAATGTTGAATCATCTCATCCATGTTACTCAGTAATCCAAAAACTGTCAAAGTAATCCCAAATATCAATAGAAATGTAGTTTATTACATGTCTAGTGTGTTCACGTGCAAATAAAACCAATGCTCTCCCAAACAGTAGAATCATAATTTACTGTACAAAATTCATTTTCTCTTTTTTTTTCCAGCAGTAATGATAAACAGTAATGTGTAAATTTCCTATATTGTTTTATGATCAAAGTGAAACTCTACCATACATTATTTTAAGAAACAAACTGGCTCTCCATGTATCAAACATGGAGAATTTGCAAAAAAAATCCAAACACCAGAAGAATACAATAAATGCTTCAACACTGAACTCATCGTCCATTTTGTCCCATTATGAGTTCAGAGCTCTATAATTAATGACGCTGATATAATTGTGGAAGAAGTGCATCACAAACAGATGGTGAACTAAGACCGGCTCTGGCGAGGAGAGCGAGCGAAGCGGAGTGCAATCATTCAGCAACGGCAAATACATATAAGCAAAAAAAACAACCTAAGAAGACTTGTTACATTAACACTGCGGCCTGTTGTCAGACCCATTATTACATTCCAGTAGTACGTCTCTTTTCACTTTGCATAGCTGACTCAAAACATTTGACAGACAGATGGAAGAAAACGATCAGCACATGTTGCAGGAAAAAACTAATTCTGGTTTGAAAGTTGATATGTGTCTCTTTAACACAACACTAGCTGCTCCATGAATGTTGATCAGTGGTGTAGTTTCCTCTGCACTAAGCATACTAGTCTACAGTATATGTACGCGTAGATTAAATCTACTGCTCAGTTTCTGATTATATGATGCATTTGTTATTCTTTCTTATGTCGACTGGTTTCTAATAAAAATCATGTTTAATTCTATCAATAAGATTTTTTTACATTGTGTTTTTTTTTTCGGTGGATATGAAAAAGGGCTGTCTCTAGGTACATGGGATGCTGCTGCTCCTTGCCTTTTTCCCAGTTGTGACATTTCCACAGGTGTGATATCAGCTTTGAGTGTTTTGGAAGTCCGTTGCCTCACAAGGCGTCTCACTGGTACCGGTCCTGGTCCTGGTAGTCCCCATTCCCATAGTGCTCCTCCCCCTCCTGCATGGTCAGCCCTCTCTTCTGTTTCCAGCCCTGTTTCCGGCCGGATGAATTGTCTGCGGTCCCGTAACTCTTTTTGGGAGCCGTCATGTTCTCAGTGTTGAGCTCTGACTCTTCAGCCAGCTCATCCTCATCAATAATGCCACATTTATCCTCGCTTGTGCTCTCAGGGTTGGCCCAGTCCTGTTGCTCTCCAGAAGCAAAGATAGCGTAGAAGATGACCCCTGAGTAATGCACCATGGACGCAATAACAAAGACATTCTGCCACTCCAGACGAGTCTGTGGAGAGATGAAGAGAGTCAATGAGTTTCTTGTCAGGCGGAGACTTACTGATCTTTCCCTGATGTATACCTCTGAGTTAACGCCGCACTGCCTTACTCATGGCACTGAAAATACTACAGCTGCAATGTGTGTAATAAATTTTACAGAGCCATAAATTATTAATAACCTTTGATAGGTGCAAGATTACATACAGCAACTCCACAGAAGAAATCATTCTTGGTATGTATTATACATGCAATATGGAAACCTCAGAGAGGGACACTGTCTCTGATGTTTTGTTCATATATATATATTTCAAAATAAGACATGAACAGGAAACCCACCCTAACAATATACAGTAACAGTAAGGATCAGACCCTTGTATCTACAGGTGAATTAAACAAATATACAGTATGTTGATATATACCTTGTGTTTAGTCAAAGCTCCGACAATTAGAGGACACACCATACCAGACAGCGTCCCCACCCCGTTAGAAATGCCCATCAGGATGCTGGCATAGCGAGGAGCAATATCCAGATGATTGACGTTAAAACCTGACGACACACAAGAACATGTCACGATTCTAACTGTAACACAATAACACCATACGTTTTCATAGGCTGTTTGTTTTTTTATCATTTAAGTATTTTGTAAATGTGAGTGTGGTTTGGATCCACAGGCACACTTAAATTTTTTGGTTGCCTTGACAACAATCTATAAAATATTCAGTAGGAGTGCCTCTGTGAAGGCTTGGTAGACTAATGCATTTATACTGCATCACACCCAAAGGAAAAGATGTAGAGCAATTCACTTGTTGGAAAAGTCTTTCTGAATTTAATTTAAAAAAGCAGAGGAGGAGGCAGAAGAGCTTGTTTCTAACATCATGCTAAACAGTTTGATTTTTTTTTAATAAAGCCTTTTGATTGTATTTAAAGTCTTAAATTTGACAAAAGACTAAATATTTCTGTGGTAATACCTGAGATGGCAAATCCACTGAAGCCTACAGCCAGTACAAGGAAGGAAATGGCGACTCCTCGAGTGTGAGAAAACCCGACTACCAACAGCAGAGTGGCCTCCATCCCAAATCCTGTGACAAAGCAGCACACACACAATGGACACAGTAAGTATTCAGTCAAGTTGACTTGAAGTATTTGTAAGTAAATGTTGCAATAACCTATCAACACTGCAGGTTTATTCGTTGAATGTTATCATTATTATTGCGAACACTGTACGCTTTTTAGGAACATCATCATCAGCCAATCACATCGCAGAAACTCACTGCATTCAGGCCTGTATGTATGGTCACGGACATCAGCATCAGATGACGATGAACAATGATTCAGGTGAATTTACAAACCCAATGTGCATGAACTGACTTCAGTGTTGCTCACAATGGAGACCTCACCTGTCAGTCAAACTCACCACGTCCCTAAATATTCCTCTTTTTGAAGCTTAACATCAACTTAATTAGGATTATTTTTGATGGATAAGATAAGAATAATTGACTTAGGTAATGACATCAGAATTACTTTTTGTAAAAATGTATTGACTATTTCATGATGGGAAATGATGATCTTTGAAAGTCAATTGGAGCCAGAGTTTTTTGGAGCCAGTATCTAGTGGTCATTGGGTGTATTGCACTTTTTTTTTTTGCACTTGTGCATTTTTGAGAACCATTTCTATATACAGTGTATGTTGTCAATACATAAATTTACATTTACATTTACATGCATATATGTCAAAGTAAGAAGCAGTATCATACCTCCACAGTTCATGAGTTTCCTCACATTTGTAGTAGACATGATTTTATTACTCCTTAAAAAGTCAGCCAGCTGTCCTCCAATAGGAACCACAATCGTCATTACCATGTGGGGGACGGCAGACAGTATCCCCACCTGTAGGTAGTTCACATATTCAGGAAGCAATATTAGACATTACATGAATAATCTGTCTTTTAAAGAGCTGCAGTGTCACTGTGAGGCCAACCTTGCTGATGGGGAAGCCAAACACCTCCTCAAAATACGCCGGCTGGCTGATGAGAAGCAGGTAGAAGGTCCAGCTGCGGCAGAAGTTGGCCACGATGATGGCATAGACAGGCATGGAGGTAAAGAAACGACGCCATGGAGTCTTGAATTTCTGTGATTGGAAAAATTGTGAGACACAATTTTAGTGAAATCATAACAAATGGCTCAGGATGACCTGAATTTGACAAATTGTTACACACACACACACACACATACACACACCTCTGTTACACTAAGCTGCTTCATTGTTTCACCGATGGTGGTCTCGATGTACGTCCTCTCCTCGTCGGTGATTGTTGGATGTTCAGCAGGACTTCCATACGCCAGCAACAGCCACAGGACGTACCATATGATCCCAAACACACCTTGTTGTGAAATCATAACAACATGGACACTTAGGGATGATTATCTTTGTAGTGTGTAGTGGAAAATTACATTTCACTCAGCACAGTGTTGTATTGTGTTATTATGAAGTCTGCGTATCAAACGAGAGACAGTGCACACCTGGGACGCTCAGAGACAGTTCCTGATTGCTGCAGCCTTAAGTGCTAGATTGAAGTTTTGGTTTTTTCTTATTATATCTTACACAGCAGTTGTTATGCGAGGTCTTCCAGTAACTAGGCTTTCTGTACCTTTCTCACCTTATCACAGAATATAATGTAATAAATAAGCTTCAAGTGTGATCACCGAGTCTGGATCATTTTGGACCCGGTTCCTATTGTAAATAACTCCACAACAGGCGACTGCTTTGAAAAGTATCAAAGAGTAGCTCGAGTGTATGAACACATTAATTAAACCAATCTCAGACCTTCTCTGGACCACAAGAATTTTCATTATTCAAAATGAAACCAGCATGAGTCACAGAGCCCAGACAGGAAAATGCTAATTTACATCAATAAATCATGAGATCATATCACAGCAGAACCAGAGTAGATCTTTTATTAAAACATGTTTGACAAAGTATGAATTTTATGTGAGCGTTAATCGTTTTAATCAAACTCAAAAGCAATTCAGATAACGCATATTGGGTATGCAAAGTACAACTGCCAGAGAGCAACGTGGAGGATTATGAAAATCACTTGTCATGACACAAAACTGAGCATTTAATGACTCATCACCTGGAGAACATCCTATATCATTCACTGTACATACACATTCACTCTTTATTTTAATACAACAGTTAGCATTTCTAACCGATAACTTCATTAATGGTTTGCTATACCCCACCGAATAAAAGGTAATAAACATTTTCTCTTATAATAATCAATTTAGACTGTACATGTTAATGAGTAGGGAATAGATTTTAGTCCACATTCCCAGCATGTTTTTCCAGACGTTAAGTGGTCCATTTGGAGGTCTTCCTGATTAATTCATGAAGTAAAAAGACTAAGAAGCTACCTGCTGGAGCTTTTCACAATCTGCCAATTCACAATGCATTTATATTAATGACCTTAAAGTAGATTTTAAATAACAGCAAACAACTATTTTTAGATTTTCTACAAATAAAACAAACACCAGGCCAAAAGACAGTCAATCTAAAATAAACTTGCACCAATAAATCTTCATACTTCGATGTGTGTGAATGCAGGATTTGCTGGGATTTTAGGTAATCTTCCTTCTGCCTTACCATAAATATAGAAGACCGAAGACCAGCCCACGTACTGAACGAGTATCCCAGCTAAAGGCATCGCGATCACTGCTCCTGCGTAGGAGCCTGGGAACAGATGTGTTATTGTGTTATTATTACAGTAATAACAACACAAATATACCACCTCTTCTTTGTTTTCCCTTTGTTTGAATATCATAAACCACCTAAATCTTTAACTCTGTGTAGTTATAGTGCAACTACCATCAACACAACACAGTGCATTGAAAACGTGTCTTAATAGGAATGAATACATCAAAGAAACACATTAGCTTCATTGAATAAAAGCTGTCAAGATGAGTCATTAGCACTGCCAATACAGACAGGGTGTTTTAGTGGGTTTTCTTTTTCATCATGAACACTGTTGCTCTGAATAGAGGTTGGAGGGTGAGAGTGCTTTTGGGCTATAAGCAATGTGACACTTCATTTAGGAGAATAGAGGCAGAAGCTCCTCCAGATTACGCAGGTGAGCTGTGTTCATTTACAGACGATGTCAAGAGGGTTTTGATGCATGGGTTGTCATGGCAGCAATATAAAGTGCAACATGGTTAGCAGGTGACTGGATCTGCAAAACACAATCAGTCCTCTCACATCCATTTACTGACCAGCCCCACTTTGACTTGTAAGGTTGTGTAAAACTGTCCTCGGTTTGGAGGAAAGAGACTCACCACAGAACGACGTGGTGGCCAGTCGACTCCGTTCAAGCGGCGGCGCCCATTTGGACCACATCCCATGACATGCTGGGTAGGTGACGCCCTGTAGCAGGGACAAGGTGTGGGAGATGACAGACATCAACGACTGACTAGAGGAGAAGCCTGGGATTCATCTGACAGAGTAGAGATGCTTTAGAGCAGGGGTGTCAAACATAAGGACTGTGGACCAAAGCAGGCCCACCAAAGGGTCCAATCTGGCCTGTGAGATAATTTTTGCATATTTGAAAATGACATAGGCAGCATTAACTGTAATTTGCCACAACTTTATTTATACATGTTATACATCTAGAAGGCAGTGGAAACTTTCTTCCATATTAGCTGTATACACATTTAAATTACCGTATTTTTTAGACTATTGAGCCCACCTGTCTATAAGCCGCTATTGAATTTATTCAAACAGTTTCATGTGGTCCACTCTGACCGAGTCTGATGTGAAGACGCTAAATGTATCGGCGGCAAGAAGCTAGCGGCTTGTAAAAAGCTAACGAGCTTCATGCCGCCGATACATGAGCCACACTGGTGTTTAAGCCAGGGTACAAAGCGTCGGAAAAAAGTAGCGGTTTATAGTCGGGAAAATACACTTTTAAAAAGTTGTTTTAATCATTAAGTGAAATATTATATCTTCAGGTCCAGATACCCATAGCTAAATGTTTTGTGTCTTTGTAGATCCACTGTGATCTGTAAGTTGTAATGCACATGGGTAAATGATAAACTGAGGTATGATATTGTTGAAATTGCACTTATATTTCTTAAGAAATTTTAGGTTTTGTAAGAGGATAGTACATTTAATATGAATATTTTCAGGATGTACTTGTTGTTCTTTGCACTATAACAAAGGGAAAAATTGGAGTTGATGTTATTTATAGGTTTTTATGTTGTTATTTAACTGGTCTGGCCACTTGAGATCAAATTGGGCAGTATGTGGCCTCTGAACTAAAATGAGTTTGACACCCCTGCTTGGGATGATTATTAGATTAATACCGTTTTCAAATCTGTATTATGAATATAAATTATTGAACACATTTATTTCTTTATTTGTACAAAAAATGGAAGAGTAAAAACACCATGTTGGGCTTTTAGAGAGGGCTGAACATCAGTGCAAGTCCGTTTTTTTACATTGCAGAGTACACAAACAAGCTCAAGCACGGCAGCCATTGAGCTTTAGAGTTGCTGGTATGACTTTGTTATCATCAGACAGCTAGCAGTTTCACCCTGATCTCAATCTTCACATCTGTCTCTCAAGAGGAAACCTAATATGCATATTTCCACAAATGTCAAACTATTCCTGTCAGCGGACTTGTCACGATTTTTTTCCAACATTGGTCTCTTACCTCAACTAAACCCTGTAGGATGCGGACAAACATGACACAGCCGTAGTGGACCCTCGCTGCTGATGGGATGAACATGTTCAGCACTGATGTCAGGAAAATGGCCGCCCCAAACACCCTGAACAAAAACTGGAGTGTCACATTTTGTGTAGAAATAAAGAGGAGTGCATCTGAATAAGAAATCCAATTAAACATTAATTCTTTTGGGGAAACATAATATGTAAATGTTATAAGCTGGCTCCAAAAATAAAAAAGTTTATTCTTGGAGGATCTGGTTGACCATCTGGATTTTTTAAATTTATTTATTTATTGTCAGATTTAGAGGCGTGTTTTCTTTGAAGTCGAGCCTCAAACACATTGGGCAGTGTCCTCGGGTTCAAAGGTCAGACCAGCCTCCTCACTCTACCCTTCATATCCAAATATGGTCACTTCTGGGCCCAAATAATCAACATGGCGACATTCAAACCCTGATCTCCTGGCCTCAAAACACGAGCCCACAAACCAGTGGGTGGCATCACATTAGCTTTGTCCAAACAGTCTATGGTTCTAACTAACTGGAACTGCAGTTAGGTGCATTATTTGCGTTGGACTGAGACAAGCTAAACTAATAAGATAAGATAAGTTAAGATGTATTAACTTCGCTCATCCAACACCAGGGAAATTATTTTCTAACAGTGGCAGATAGAAGCAGGATAGAGTAGAAGATACTGAAAACAGAGGATAAAAATACAGAAATATTCAGTTTCTTGCCTCAACTACAGTTACAATAAACATATGATCTCATCTAACTTAAATAAAACACTAATTAGTTTCATAAAACATTGCATACACAATAAAAAACTTTAATAAATCTTCATTAATATCAAATGATAGTTAGTCTAACATGTCTTTCATTAGGTTAAAAGTTGTTAAGGAAATTAATATTTTTCCCACTTGTCTCTCCTGCATTATCTATTTTATTTTAGGAAACTCAGTAGGAAATTATTAGGAAATTAAACACTCACAATAATGCTTCAGCACCTTTACTATTATAGACGGTCCTATTGTCCAGGTCTGTCTATAACCAGTAAAACACAACAAACACATGCTGCCCTGTGTCTGAAAGCTACTGTAGATGTCTAATATTGGCAGGCAGTATATCTCCAGATATCTGACGGTCAAAGCATCTCAGTCAGCCTTATAATGAGGCACATCTCACGCCTCTGCCTTTCACGGACTGAGATAAAGACATCCCATTCAATCCACAAGTTTCTGCTTCATCACCACGGTGCCGCTTAGCTCCCTTCTCTTTTCTCCTTCACCTCATCCCCCCTTCCTTCTCTTTTTCCAAAACACTGTGTAAGTGACACTTGTAATATTCCAGTGGCTGGTGTTTCAGAAAGAAATCAGAGGCAGGATCTTTCATTATTAACTCTGTCAGTGGCGTGTCCTCTTTTCCTGTGAAGCTTTTATTACAGGACTGCTATCTGCTCCATCAGCACCGCTCACCACACCGTACAGCTTTAACCCTTTAACCACACGGGCAGAGGAGGTTCTCCCCGTAAAACCTCTATTTTTTATTTATCTAATCTTTCTTGTGATACATTATTTAACATACATTATCAGGGATGCAGCAAGTTCATTTTCAACTCATGGAAAAACAGTATCCAGAACCCAGAAACCGTCATTTCATGTGGGACATCCAACGGTTTCTGTCTCATTATTAGGAACGTTTTTTACTTTTAACTTTTCACCACTGTTTTTAGAGCTGGAACCAGCACTTTTTTAAGTCCTTTGGCCTGAAAAGAGGTGTGAAAATCAACTCATAAGTCCATAGAAACGTTCTCAATCACTCACGGGTTGCAAACCTAAAGATACAAGCAGACATGAAGTCGTGGAGTGCATGTGACCTGTTAGCAGACAGCTTGTTGGAGATGAAACCACCAGGGATTTGAGTGACGATGTAGCCCCAGAAGAAGGAGCCGTGGATCAGCCCCACTGTCTCAGGGTCCCAGTTAAACTGAGCTTTCTGGAAAGAGAGAAAAAGGCAATGATTGGAAAGTAACACTTTATTTTGGTAGGGGCATAAATGCTGATCTCATGAGCAATAAAACACACTCACAAGGGTTTTTTGCAAGAACTTGGGTCACCATTAGCTTATGGTGACTGATGTTGATGTAAATTAGCAAACTTTAGACAGGTGATGCGGTGTAATTGATTTCATAGCAAGTTTGCTCACTCTTTTCTCTTGATGTATAATAACTGTGGTTCAGTGCACCTGGCATTATCACAAATACAACCCTACAGGACTTGATTAAAAAAGGCTGAACAACAATTAATCTGTCTTCTGTATTTTCTGATGGTCTATCAAGCCACAAGAAAAGACACCCGTACATACAAAGGCCCAAAAAAGTGAGTAACGCAGTGATCTGTAAACTCCAGCTACCTGAAGCACCGGAGTCCCATTGATATAAATGGTGTTGTTGTTCACCATCTCCACAATGGCCACCCCAAGATTGCACCGGATGCCGAAGGAGATGCAGAAGCCGAGGCCGCTGAGGATGGCGATGATGTAGCGCTTAGGCAGGCCGCCACAG
>OOFC01015801.1:0-21316 GCA_900323345.1 Pseudochromis fuscus | reverse complement strand
GAGCTCTCCGTGGTGCTGAAAGCAGAAAAACACATTCAGGCTCCAGTTACAGTGGAGCGGCAAAGGGAAGGCAGACGAGGCACACGAGGCAAAACATAAAAGGACTAACTGCAGGAAAGAGACCGGAGTATGAGTGCTTGTGAAGCTGGGCTGAAAAACACACAGCAAGAGGAATAGCAGTGCAGGAAAAAAGGAAGGAGGAGGGAGAGAGGATGACGCTCTAGTGGAAGGTGGCTACAGTAGGCAGTGGGCGTGTTCTTCTTGTTGTGATCTATAGTTGGGAAGCCCAGTGTCATCTGCTTAAGCACAGACGGACTGTGCAGACCTCTGTGGCTGAGTGGGACAGAGAAAACAGGCTGGGAATGCCATACCTGAAAGCACACACCACTTTGCTCAGCTTTGAGGGCACTGTGGATGAGGATTTTTTCCACCCGAGCGACACTTTGACACATTAAAGCTGAAGGAGAGACATTCTTGGGAAAGAAGCATTAGACAGACTCTGCAACTGCATGGGGAGTTTTATGTGAGAGCGTGTGTTGGTGTGGATTTGTGTAATGCATGCGGTTGCGGGTGCGGTCTGTTGCTACGCTGCGTCTTCCTTCTGGCTTTAGCATGTGCAGATGTGCAGACAAGTGAAGCCGGCACCTGCTTTGGAGTTCAACAACATCTGGATTTGGAGAGGTCGCATCTCCCTTTTCTGCCCAGGGGGGAGAGAGCACCGGGCTGGGTAACCAATGGCTCAGCTCCCTTCTAGCACCATCCTCATCCTGGGTCACTGGGACTCCTTCTAGTCAGGCCAGTCAGTTGGACCATACAATGGATGGAAGTCTATGTGGATTTAAGTGGAATAGTGCACTGGTGCTCCTGCGTAGGTCAGAGTTCATTAGCGTACAGTGGACTCATCAGGGGAAGACAGAAGACACAGTGGTCCACAAACCAGCAAGGACACAGCCCCATTGTGAGTATGCATCATAGCATTCTTTCATACACAGCGATGACCCACAAACCCACAAAGAATTATGCTAATGACAATACTTTACTCAAGTGTTAAGCGGCGCCAAGCATTGCACCTGTGTAAAGTGGACCAAGCAAAGATTAGCCTTAACTTTGTCCACTGCGGTGCACTGATGTGTGTGTGTATGTGTGTGTATGTGTGTGTGTGTGGACATGCACGAGCGCCCACGCACGCTGTCACCAGACTCTTGGCCTTGCAATCTTTTTTGACATTGTGTCACTAGAATATCCATGCTGGCCTTCTCCTTTGACATGGTTGCCTGGAAACAGAAACGGTGTGCCACCTTCATTTACTTCTCAAGCAAAGTGCACCTCTGTGTTCCAACTGTTGCAACCCATGTCAACTGGGGCAAAAGGAGGAAGAGGACGAAAAAAACACACACATCAGGTGAAGGTAAAGAGCAGCAAGGAAGAGGAAAATGGAGCTTTACAGTGGTTGCTGAATTGACAGGTTTTATAAAGATGAGCAGACAGTAATAGCATTTCGCATCGATGAGTTACGGGAGGACAATCCAATGTGAAAGGGTTGGTTGGTAAAAACACTGTGATAAACAAGCTGATTCCAGTGCAGAGTGCTGCTGCAGGCTTACAGGGATTAGGCAGGCAGGCTTAATTCAGCTCAAACACTGTTTGAACTGTGCCTTCCCATTGCTGCACCTCTAACTGGTGCACCTCGTTTCTCCGACGAAAACCAAGATTTATTTCCTTTGTACAGCTTCAGATCTCAGACTGTGCCTGTGCATCAGTGATAAGACCCGATAATCGGCAAAAAAAAATCTCCACACCACTTGACACCGGGCTTCAGTGCCCTAGTTTGAACTCTGCTCTGAGATTGTGATTTCTGTCTTCTGGCTCTTATCAGTCCTCTCCTCACGCCTGTAAAAAAAAAACAAAAAAACTACGCTACAGAGTATTGAGAATACATCATGGGGAGTGGAAGTGGCAGATAAACCTATTGACCTACACTGCACTCTGGACAAATTCATAGACAGACATGAGGTTGAGGGATGTTGAGGATGGCCAGACAATGGCCGGCCTCTCAGTTGGCCATGCAATCTCCATCTGGCTGCCCTCCAAGACCCCCCTTGCTGCCCTTGCCTCCCTACACACACACACACACACACATTGCACACAAACATACATACAGTTATCACAAGCCCCCTCCCCCTCCCTACGCACACTCACACTCAGTGCTTCTCTCACACGTAAACAAGCATGAGTCTTAGGCTGATCTGAAAACATTGACCTACATAAAAGCATGCACTGTCTTCTTCTCTTCCACCACTGGCCCCTCCAAATTCACATTTGGTTGTTGCTCGCCATGTTGCATGCTTTTTACACAGGTTTTAGGGCAAATGCATGCTGCACATGCACGAACGCCGGATCACATCATTAGCTGTCCCATTCTGGGCTTGGATCTCGAGTGGCTGCAAACAATGCTATTTTAAACTGATTACCATGAAGCACAGAAAGATTGCACCAAAGCTAACGGTTCACCGAGGAGTCTTCTTCTCACAGCAACATCCGTGGTCTTTCTTATGAAAATGATGCTGTCAGTCTTCTTACAGAATCAAAAAGGGAGTGAGGAACAACTCGAGCAGTGATTATTTGTGGATCTAAAACACAAGATTGATGATTTTCCTCTATGCAAAACTATGCATCACAGTCTCTAGTAGGACTGAATCATTTCATCTGTGTTTATCTGATCGCTCCCAGGAGTGCGATATTTTCACATCTGAGCCCAACACATATTACGGCTGCAGAAGATGAAAGCCATTTTTCAGTTTCATTCAGACACTCACTTGGTCAGAGCCAGTAATTTCAGCCAGAAAATGTGGAAACACAACTGAGAAAATGAGCAGCCGCTACTGATCCACACTGAAACAGAAGGTTATGAGTAATTGTCACTAGATAGTGAGTGCCCTGGCTGCTTGCATATTTTTCCATGTGCATGTGAGCTGTTGTGTGTATTTATGTGTGTGTGCACGGTGGGCAGTGGAGAAGGACGTTGCAACCCTCCAGGGAAAATGCTTACTCTTGCGGACACAGGCATGATGCAAGTCTCACCACCAACATGAGCCTTGCATAGGCCATGAACTCCACAGCAACAAATATTAAAAGCAACAGCAGCAACACTCTCAAACTCTATGTGTTACTTTATTGTGGGGCTTTATTGTTTTACTCTCGCCAAAGTTGACCTTGAAAAGTGTAGGCTGAATGAAAAATGACCAACTCTGTGCTTGTTTTGCATTCAAAATATATTAAAATATCAAACATTTCTGACTAATATTTCTTATATCTCCTCATTAGAATGCAGTGGAAACACTTGAAGAATGATGAGCTCCAAAGAGGAGGAAACTCTCAGTTTTTTCCAGTATGTTGAGGAGAATGGGCTGAGAGCCTACAACGGCCTGGTAGCTCAGAACTTGGACCACGCCAGGAATGAGAGAAATAGGACATTCCTGCAGGAAAAAAACGACAAGAAGAGAAAACAGGAGGAAGCCATAAGGAGGTAGGAGGAAAACGAGCAAACAAAGGACTCACGA
This sequence comes from Pseudochromis fuscus, assembly GCA_900323345.1. Taxonomy (NCBI): domain Eukaryota; kingdom Metazoa; phylum Chordata; class Actinopteri; family Pseudochromidae; genus Pseudochromis; species Pseudochromis fuscus. The sequence goes on along the minus strand of OOFC01015801.1, from coordinate 17,756 downwards.
AGGAGAGAACAACAAATTTGATGCACAAAGTTAATAACCTATAAACTACATATTTTCATATTAATTTGCTGTAGCTATGCATTTATCAGTGCGGCTCAGATACAGCACAGCAGTGGCTTCTGCTCTGTAAATAAAAGGATGTCACTGGGTTCTTTATAGGAGGAGGAGGTTGTAAAGAACTGGGACAAGTGGCCAGAGAGTTTCTGTGCAATGGCAGGTTGCTATATTTTGGAGTTTACGAGTGTGGACCGTTGCACCCCATGATCTATAGAGGGTAATTAATTTTTCACTTTTAGACTTATTTGGGACTTGTCCTTGGGTGGAGGTCATCACTGCTCCATTTCTGAGATGGAGAAGGAAGAGGGTGGGCTGTGACAGAGACTGTGTTAGGATGTGAGGGTGGCAGTGAGACTTGCTATACTGTGCTGATTTAATGATCTATTTGGTTTAATGGATGAAATTGTTCCAACAGTGTAGAAAGTTGTGTCATTGTTGTGAACTTGAGTTGAAAAATTAGTTTTTTCCAATTGATCTCATCAAAGGTCACCTATGTGTCCCACTACAACCTGTTTTGTATGTTGTGATGAACAAGCATTCACAGTAGTGCCACTGTGCGTAGCAACATCGCTGTGTGGCGTCCTGAAAACTTCACCGAATACGAGGCACGCACTTCCAACGTGACTAACACGTGGATACAACGTGCTCGTGTTGTGGGGTAGAATAGTAAGCGTGGAGTCTCCGAGACATTCGGGGATGATAACGGGACATTGCAGAGGTGTTTGAAATGGGTTGGTGCGACAACATCTGTGTTGCCTTATTTCCCTAAAAACATAAGAGCAGAAATCTATTGTTGGGACATATGATGATACCCATTGATCGTTGTTTTTTTCTCTTTTTTTTTTGCATTTTTCAAATGGTTTAGCAATGAATTGAGCTTCGCTTTGAAAGCAGTCTGCATAAATCATACATCCGCTTTGATTCTCTGATATGAAGTAGTATCACAAGTCTTCAGAATAATGGCTTATCTGAAAATCTAAAATTGTGTTTGAACATGTCGCAAACGGAGGATTCAAGTCTGCAGCATTCATAGTTACTATTCCCATTTGGTGTTTTTACAGAGGACACAAATCAAGTGGATTCTCATTTTATCTGAGAACACTCATAAAGTAGTATTAGAAAAACACTTCTACTTGTTTTTCACAGTTAATCTAATGATGCAGCAGGCTAAGCAAACATCAGTTTGCAGTGAAAAAGGCTTACGGGCAATGGTGTCATGGAATCTAAAAATAATTTGTTTGTTGTCAGTCTGTCTGACACAGTAGAAAGTATTTTAGCAGCTGTTGGAAGTTTTATCTGTTCATCTAAAATAATTACACTGATGCGATTTTGGGGGCTGAGTATTTGTATGTGACCAGATGTGGTTCTTCTTAACCTAATTTTTCAGGAACACTTTGAACCCTGTCACAGCTCTGTCAAAAGGGCATGCAATTGAAAAGAGCAGCTTCCTCTGCTGTCACTGTAGCTGTCTGTGAACAGTGCATTGTATAGTACATGCAGTATATTACTTCCACAATCAAAGCTGATTTACAGTTCAACTTTGTACCTCGGGCATTAAAAAGGCAGTTAAAGTGACAGTTTCAAAGAACATCCGTAAATCTATCTTTGCCTCCATCCCTTCACTTACCAGCAAAATCCATTTGCTTCCCAATCTTATTAGCAGTCTGATGCAGTCCTGTACAATAACTTGTGAGGAAAATGACATCTAGCGTCCTGCTCTCCGTCCACTCCTCGTCTTTTAGCTGTTGCCAAGGCTCAAACATGAATACACAGTCATTGGAGGAAGAGACTAAAAAAAAAAAAATAACTGGATTTTTTATGAGACCTATAAGTAGGTCAATGAGACGACCCATTTTTACAGTAACTGAATGGGAGCGAGAGAGTGTGAGAATTCATGTGTGCATTTGCATGTGCGTAAGTACGTACATGGATGCTGGTGAAGGGATGTGCGTGCATGGACATAAACAGCAGAGAAATGGGAATATATTGAGAAAGGGGAGGAAAGAGCAAATGGCCTGTGCGATTGTGTGAGGGAGAAAGAGCTTGTTAGAGCAAGTGTGTTTAAGAGTGGAGGGGAAAGGGAAAAAAAAAAAAACCTGTTAGAGGGAGATTAAGTGTGAGCTCAGTTGCGGGAGATGTGTTCTGCCTGGTGACAGCTGGAAGAGCCATAGGCCAATCAAATCAGTGCGTTAGGTTTGAGTGAGGCGGGCCTTCCTGCCTGCCTGCTGCTGCTGTCTTCTTTTAGTGTATTTCAAAAGTTCCACACACAGTCACACAAATGTCCACAAATTTTACCTCCACATGCAAAAGTATTCATAACCATCACCCCCTCTCCACCCACTCGCACATACACGAGGACTTGCATTTACTTATATTTACATATGCAGGCAAATTTCAAACAGCTGCTTTCATTTTTCTTTACCCTTTGTACACACATGCAAGCTTTTGCAGGACAGACTTTTTTTTTTTTTTTTTTTTTTCCCACTCTCCTGTTTCCCTTTTTTGTTTTGTTTGTTTGTGTGATGTTGTTTTTTTCCTGTCACATGGTGTCACAGTGAGAGGACCAGAGCTGCCCAACGACAAGTCAACTGGTCCAAGTGCACCTGTGGTCTGTCCTCTAGCCAATCACTGGGCAAATATCCTATAAATAACCCAGTCACCAGTACTCCAGTCACACCCACCCACCCACACACATGCAAACCATGTATAGGGGAGTACATGTCATAGCAGATCCACACCCAAAACATCTGAGAGGGAGGGATTTTTTTTTATGCTATGCCTTTGACACCTGTGGCTTTAACTTACTTTTTTCACATCTTTAGCATGAATAATTATTATTTTTTTAAACATATGATTTGTTGTTTACTGTTTTACTCATGGGTTGTTTGGTCCTATCATACAACCTTAACAGTGATGCTCAGACGTGACCTTTTTCTCATATCATCGTTAAACAAACCCCGACGTGTTTTTTGTAATGTGCACGTGTCAGAGTGTTGTGATGTGCACATGTACTTTATTATTGTTGTGTGGTGACAGCTGGTTTTGTGTCTGGTTTCTATGGGTACCCTGTTGCTAGGCAAAGCTAAGCCCCTGACCAATGAACCCAACCCACCAAGCACCTTCTGTTCAGCAGCTGGCCGGGAGGGAGTCAGAGTCAGCAAAGTCACAGACTGGGGTGGTGGGGGGGTCACAAACACATATACATGGACACCAACATGCATGCACACATTGTAAATTCATTTCAATCTCTGACATCGAGCCTAATTCTGTCTTTCTGATATGTTTATGGATTAATAAGTAAAAATCTGAGGTATTACATGCATGCACAGCAAAATGATCATGTCTTTTGCACAAACCGTTTTCCCTAAACACAGGCAGATCTTGAGCTCATTTACTCTGAATCACACACACACTCATGCACACACACAAACATCCCTTACCCCCATTACCACACAACACTCAGACATCATTAACGCTCCATTCAGGCCAATCATCCATTTATAGGGATTGATTGTGTACAGGCTGTGGGGCTTGCATGGTGTCATTATGCATGTGTTTGTGTGCGGGCCATCAGTCATATCCAGGGTTAAACTCAAATCAATGCTTTGCCCTGAAAGAGGCCCTGTTGTCTGCGGCACTAACACGTCTGTTATTGTTAACTTTGCGCTCTCATTAGTTCTGAGCCGCTTGCACTGAATGAAACACACACGTACACACACGTATAAATGGAGATATACCACGAGGACTCTGTATGTCGTGGCATGTGCTATTCTTGCAGGGAATGATGTAGAAACCTGGGTCAAGGTTTTTCTTTCTTTGAGCCCAGGTCAACTAATATATTTCCTCATTCTTTGCATCACAGTTGTTGGTTTTTTTTCATCTTATTTACATGGATATTTCTTGACCCTTTTCCCTCTCCTCTGCCTCCTCTCCCTCTCTTGGTGTTTTAGGACGGGTGAGGACATAGCAACTGAAGGCAAGCACTTGCGTATGGGCTCGATAACCATGCCGGACCCCCAGGAACGCATGCCCATACCCCATCTGCATGCCATCGCCTGCGGGCAGGGCTTCTCTGTGCGCTCCCAGTCCCTCCACTCAGTAGGAGGTGGGAACAGCGGGGGCGGAGGAGAGGAGGAAGTGGGAAGTCCGACCTCTAGGAAGCAACCCCCACCTAAGCCCAGGAGAGACCCGGCTACCAAGCTGAGCATGTCGTCGGAGGCGGTGGACCACAGTCCCATGTCCACCTGCCGCGGGGAGAGATGTGACGGTGAGTGGTGGTGGCACTTCACACCAAACGGCTGTTGCTATATATAGCTGCTCTCTGCAGTGCCCTCCTCAACATTGTTTCTCCCACAATGACATGACATCTAGCTATCCACACTAACTGCCAGAGCTGCAGATTGATACAAAGAAGAGTTGTAAGAGTGCAAATGTGACAACCAGCAGCCCAGTGAAGTAGATATATAGATATGTATAGAAAAGTGTCAGGACTTGAGCTGCAATACATTCTTGTTTGGACATAGTTTGCCCAAGGGCAAGGGTAAGGGGTGACTATGCAGTGGCATGTTTGAAAAACAGCGTACCAATAAATACAGACTATAGACTAGAGCAACTGAAAACACTAATTATATTTCAAAAGATTCAAATGTAAGGAGGAGTTTAACTTTATTTGAATGATTGTTTTCATTATGACCTTGTTTTCTGCTAGTGTCAGATAAACAAAGAGATGTTTGCATATGTTCCCTTGCCTCGCAGACAAATTAGGTACTTTGTGATTTTGAATGCTAAACCCAACATGTTGAACGTGTAGTGAAGGTAATCACATTGTAAGGCATGGGGCACTATTTTTGTCCAGTTAAAGCATTGTCACAATGTATTTTGAGAAACTTAAAAGAAGATTTGTAGTTTATGTTTAATTTTCACAGCAAAAACAGATGCTCAAAAACATGTACAGTTCTTGAACTTGTGCACGCAATCATCAGGTGTTTTTGCTTATACACACTTGGCCTTTTGCTTAGTAAAGCAGATTTCAGTCCAGCAGACATAGTAGAAGACTGTGCTGACAATCATTGGTTGTATAGTCAGTTGTAATAAATCGGAAAGGACTTGTACACAGCTAAAGAAATGTTTCCCTCAACAAACCCTGATTTAATGCTACTGTAGCTAAAGCACACTGTACAACACGTTAGTCAAATCACACTACATGTGTTTTGCAAACTTAAATAGATATTTATGGCATAAAAATAGTCTTGGAAGCAGGTGGCTGTGTGAGCAAAAAGATTTAGAGTTTGCAGGAAGCTTTGACTCCATTTCAGTTTGGATGATTCGCTGCCAACGTGATGTTTAGGGAGTCGCCCAGCCTGGCTCAGATTGGTGGGGATCTCTCTGTGTGCACACAGATCTTCCTGGGCACCACAGCAACCATCCCACAGAAACAAGACCCCCTGCAGCCCAGCCAATCACAGCATCACTGAGCAGCTCGGGCCAATGGGGCTCCAGAGATGCTGAAGTCTGAGGTTGCGGAGCCAATCAGAGTCGGAGTGTGGGGGTGTCCCTGACTGAGGGGAGGGTTGCGTGCTCTGTAGCTGGCGCTTTAGTGGGAAGGGGAGGAGCTTGTCAGAGTAGAATTCATTCAGGAGGAGCGATTGACCTAGATTCGTTTTCCCTAGGAGGAGAGGGAGGGGGAGGGTGCTGCGGGTAAACACATCCGCTACAGGGGGAGGGGGAAAAGAGGGAGAAATATAGAGAGGAGAGGAGAAAGGACAGGGAGTAAGAGATGTTTGAAGGGGTGGATTCATCATCAGCACTGAAACAGATCTCAGCATCCACCATGAAAACCTGCTAGTGTGGTCATGTATTTTGCAGTTGTAAAACAAGGATAAATACACCATTGTGCGCACATCATTATATTCCTGCGCATACTCACACAAAGACAATCAAATTAAACAAATACCAGACACACATTTGGGATGAACAAAATCTATTAGCACCTTATTAATAAGTGGTAATGAGGAGAAAACATCTAACCAAAATATCCATTCATTTTCCTTTCAAATTAGCACAATTGACAAGAACAGAAGCACGGCTACTACATCGCATGCAAAATACCACTGCAACACTGGTTTAATATGTTTTAATTTTTGTTTCACCTACTGGATCATACTCTTGACCTTCAGTTCTTATGTAAAAGTATCTGCAAAGCTACAGAAAAAAGAGGATGAACATCTATACAGTTAGACTTCATTTCCTGTAAAGGTTGATCTCATCGGTTCAGAGATTGTGTGCCGTAAAATGTATACATCAAAGTCCTAATTTCTGCCTCTGAATGTGTAGGCATGTGCAGTAAGTGTATGTGTGCGTGCACGCAGTGATGGTGGTGAGTCATACAGTTACGGGAAGTATGCGTGTGTCTGGGCCATCTGGCATCTGAATTATTAAAGGTGTAAAATCTGCAGTTTGAAAATTTCAGACATGGTCCAGCTCTTAACTACACTTATCTCCCGGAGCCTGTCACAGAAAAGGACACTTCTATCCAAACATGTCAGCATCTGACCTAGAAATACACCGCGAGCGATGCACCACTATATAGAGCACATTGGGACCATACTGTATTGTAGAGTAGGCAATGCAAACTCTGTACTAAAGCCTCGCCGCATCACATCTAAAGAGATTCACACTGCAATGCTACGTCACCACTATCAAAAAGATACTCCACAGTGTGTGTGACCCAGATACTATACTCACATACAGCTCCACTACCATATATGTGACCTAGAAACATGCATATGCCTCTACTATTCCCACATATCTGACTCAAGATACTGCTCTCAGCAATACACGTTGACCTACAAGTAGCACACAGAACGGAAATAGGCTTTGTGTCAATATGAATAATTCAATTGATTAATGATAGATAAAAAAATTACCTCTATCAGATTCAGTTTTGCACATTCTCATACTATCAATATGATGCAGGTAGTGCTTGTGAATGACACTTTCTTTCTCTATATTCTTTAGCAGCTCAAGGATGCAGTGAGGACTGCAGGAGGGTGCCGCCACCCAAACCCAAGAGGAACCCAAACACACAGCTGAGTGTTTCCTTTGATGAGTCCTACATCAAGAGCCATGGAGGCAGTGGGGTCTGCCCCTCCAAGCCCCTCCATTATGTCACTTCCCCCTGCGAGCGCCACCCCTCACCTCCGCAGAGCGACGAGAGCCCTACGGACGACTGTGAAGATGAACCCGTCTATATAGAGATGGGCGGGATTGATGTTGGCGCACGAGAACCCTTGAAGAGTGAGGATGAGGAGCCAGGAGAGTCGGTGTACGAGGAGATGAAATACCCGGCTCTGGATGATATGGAGTACCGCACTGACCCCGTGGGATGCCGCTCTGCGTGCCCCACCCCTGCACCCTACGACCCCGAGCCGCTCAGTCGCTGCTCCACGCCTCGAAACATTCCCCTCTGTGACATTCCTGCACCCTTCCCCAATTTGCTCACCCATCGGCCTCCACTGTTGGTGTTCCCACCGGCGCCAGCTCAGTGCTCGCCCAACTCGGACGAATCCCCCCTCACCCCGTTAGATGTAACCAAATTGCCCATGCTGGAGAACCAGTCCTACAGCAAATCCCCCACCTCTTCCACCGAGCCGCCCTCCTCTGCACACATCCGTAGGGAGCTCACTGCCACCCCGACCCTCACTGTGTCCGGCCGCTCTTCTGCGCCTCCTCTGCCCTGTACCCTCTACAAATCCTCATCATCGTCCTCCTATCAGCGTAGCCACTCCGCTTGCCCGTCCCCGGTCAGCATGGGCCGTTGTCTCACCCCTCTGAGCCTCATGCGTACACCTCCCTTTGACGCTCCGATGCCGTTCCCTGGGGGTCTGCCGCGGAGCGCTTCTGCCACCCCTCACGGCAAAGGGTCGCCACCTCAAGACGGTGTGGGACGACTCCACGGCTCTATGCAGAATGTGTCAACTGGGCGATCACGGACACCCACCAGCCCACTGGATGAACTAACCAACCTGTTCACCACGGGCAGGAATATGCTGAAGAAAAATGCCAGTGGTAGAAAGTCTAAAGAGCCTGGAGAGAGTGAGTCACATTTACACATTTGTCTTAACACTGGGGAATGTCATGAAACAACACACATGTATTTATTTGTGTCTCTTTGATTCTTTAAAAGTGTTGATACCTTCTGACTGCATCTATGCATTATACCTTCATTTAATAAAGCAGATTTAGTAAAGATGGTTTGAAAGAAATATTAAAAAGAGGAGCTCAGAATATAAAGCTGAAGAGCAAGAATAGCCTTCCTGTATTTCTATGCACAATTTGCACATGTCAGTGTTTTAATGCTTTAGCTGCAATAAACCCTGGAGCAAACACAAATAAACAGTCTTTAGTTCCCTAATCAGCGATAGTGTAATTCATCCCTATTTTGGGTTAACAAGTTTAGCCCTGCTAATTTAGGAGGCTGTGCATAGAATGCATCACTTTTACAGTACCATGCTCCTCTGCAACCTTCCATTTGTTTAATCTAGGCCCGCCAAGCCAAGTCGGATACAGATCGTATGATTTAATCTGAGGGGATTAGAGACTAAAGCGGACAGCAGGTCTCTCAAACCTACTCATGGCATTAGACCATCAGGCGGCATTACTTTTAAATATGTAAACATTATATTTAAATAACGATATTCAAGCCACATTCAGTACAGTGCCAAAATCAATGCAGCTGGGAGGGAAACCAATGCAGTCGTAGGTGCACGGATCACATGGAAGGTACAGAAATAGATGATAAATCTATAAATCACCTATTTTCTGTGTTATGGTGAGTCAGTCAGGTGTCATCATTGTTATCAGTCTGCTACAGATTTACTCACATGCATAATGCAACTATCCTGTTTGCATTAAAATAGGCATATTAAGCTTGAGTAATATAAGATCTAATGTACTTAATATAAGTGAATAAATAATTATGGCTGCAGGCAATAAATCAAACTAAAGAAGCAAGAGGGTGTTTTATGAATGTATGAAGGCCAGTATAGTTCATGTATAAGCCTGTCATGCATTATTTAAAAAGGGTCACTAATGAATTAATATGGAGTATGTAATGATTTAGAGTGGGATTTGACATGCAATTTAACCCTATATTTGACATATAACTGCAGTGTTACATCCCTACTGAGACCTCAGCTGCACACTGTGAAAGAATTTTAATTTGATCTAAGGTCTTTAATTAAAATGCTACAAATGTTATATATATTTGAAAGCATTTCTGCATAAATCATAAATCATGAAAGAACTACAAAGAATCCACACATCCATCCTCACTCGGTGCTCTTAGCAACTACAACATAGCAACAGCGGAAGGAGGAGAAATCCCTGTTTCTTATTTGCAGATTCCCTCCCCGTGGGTAATGCAGCCAATCACAGCTCAGGGCACGCCGGTCTATAATGGAGCAATGAGCTCCTGATACGGATAGCTGTGCCTCTGAACTCAAATCTACACCTGATCAGAGGATTCCAGATTCTCTTTTCTGTCCAATCAGCACACGCTTTATTCGTGATTAAGCCAATCAGGCGGCTTGAGCAGCTCTGCTGATGGATACAGTGGAAGCCCAGAGAATCTATCACTTCTTGCCATTTTGGTTATAATGAGATGTACATCTTCCAGTGCTCGGGCCAAATTAATGTACATTTTCCTGTTTAATCCTCGGATTGAACCTTTGCATTATTGTAATTACATCTGTTGAATTAATGCTGATTTTTGGACAGTTAAGTGTTGCAATCACTGGCAAGGAATTTCCTGTAATATCGTATCAGTCAGCCTTTAGATGGCACTTTCATCCCATATGTCTGGTAAACAGTTTGCATATGTTACCTATCAACATCAAGAGTGGGCTGTGGTGGCAGATTTTATTTTATTTTTAATGATTTATTCTTACACCTATGTGCAAATACCACATGGAGCACTAACTGGTTGTGTATGTGTTGCTGTATGACTGGCTACGAGCACACATGGTGTAATGAGCATGGAGGTTGTGGAGGAATGGAGGTTATTTTTTCTCTCCCTTTCTGAGGCAATAGAGGCAGCAACAGCTAGCCTGACCCACTTACCAACTGGTTAATCACCACACTCGCTCACACACACACACACATACACACACGCATCCACCCACACTAAAATGCTATATATGACACATGTGGGCATGACAGGGGATGCTTGTGCATGGTTGTGTAGGTTAAAGCTCATATAGAATCCATATAGAGACAACCTATGTGGAAAATCAATCATGCACATATATATATATATATATATATTTTGTTTATTCAAGCACTGATATCTATAACGTTGTTGTTTAGCTTTGAATCACTGACATACATAAGGTTCCTTATTAGAATTTCCTGTGCATATATGTATGTCTATGTATATGTGCTATAGCAGAAGAACACACAACACACAGTGTAGACGTGTATGCAGAAAATTAGAAAATGCTAAATACAGACACCTTATCAAGTGCATTAATGTGTTATATTGGTAACCATGGTTTCTTCAAAGGGCTGCAGTACATTATATTTGTATGATTATTCAATTGAAAATTTAAAGGTTAAACAACCGTGGGGGGGGTACAACGTAAATATACTGAATTTTAAACTAACAGCGAACAATATTGTGGATTATTATTTATCACAAATAACATTCAATAGCCCATTGGCCCACATATTGCTTTAACTTACTCTGGGGTTTTGCCTCTGCTACTTTAGTAGGTAGTGACACCTAGTGGATATTTGGTGGCATTACAGCACCAAGCCCAACTATATTTTCACCCATATTGATGATGTGCTCTACCAGTGATGACTTGATATTATATCATTAACCACTGCACCCTGTTTATTTTAATGATTACAATCAATTATATATATTTTTTTCTTTCTTTTGCAGCTGAGTCCAAAAGTAAGTCTCACAGTGAGTCCAAGCGAGAAGGGAAGGAACGCCACAGTCACAGCAAGGAGTCCAAGCGAGAGTCCAAGGAGCGCCACAGCAAAGAGTCTTCTCACCGCAGAGACAGGGACAAAGACAGAGACAAAGACAAAGACAGAGGAAACAGCAATATGGAGCCTCTGTCTCACAGACGCAACAGCAAAGATAAAGACCGTACTTGTAGCAATGTAGATACGGCACCTGTTCGCAGGGACAGCAGGGACCAGGGCTGCAGCAGCGTGGAGCCCATCCCTGTGAGACGGGACTCCAAAGACAGGGGCTGCAGCTCCTTAGAACCCATCCCTTTGATAAGAAGAGACTCCAAGGACAGAGGGATTACCAATGGTGACCTGTTGCCAAGGAGAGACAGCAAAGATCGGAGCGGGGGACATGGGATGGAGCCTTTGCTGAGACAGGACAGCAAAGATAGGGACAGATTGCTAGACCAACCACCTGAGTTGTTACCAAGGCAAGACAGCAAGGAAAGGGCGAGAAATGGTGTGGACTATAGACATGAAAGCAGAGAGAGACTGCTGGATCAGCCACCTGAGCTCTTACCCCGACAGGACAGCAAAGAGCGAGCCAGGAATGGCGTGGACTCAAAGCACGAGAGCAGAGACAGGCCACCTGAGCTTCTGTCTCGACAAGAGAGCAAAGACAGAGCTAGAGCTGGACCCGAATATAGGCATGAAAGCAAAGACAGTCGTCCTGATTTGTTACCCCGTCAGGACAGCAAAGAAAGAGAAAGGAATGACATAGAACACAGACATGAAGGTAGGATAGACCAGCCACCTGAGATCCTACCGCGGCAAGAAACATCCAGAAGCAGCAACAGCAAGGACAGGTTTGGGTCCAGCTCAGAGTCCAAGTATGAGGGGAAAGATAGGAGCTGTCACAATGGAGGAGATCTTCCTCCCCCTCCTTTACCCAGGCAGGATAGTAAAGATCTGACCAGAACTGGCCTTGAAGTCAGACGGGACAGCAAAGACAGAAGCCTGAATGGCTCAGAGCAGCACCATTATGATGTCAAGAGCACCAAAAGCCCTTCTGCGATGGAGTACAGGTGTGATAACAAAGAACGGGCGTACAGACCAGATGGCACACCCCGACGGGATAACAGAGCAAATTACAACATGGACCAATCCAAAGCACAAGAGAGAAACGGCAGCACAATGTCAGGGCAGCATTCATCAACAACAACACCTACTCACCACGGGAGATCATCAGGTAGCCCACCGACCATGGGAACAGGAAATGGTGAGGGTAGAAATAAGACATTAAACAATATTGCCAAAGTATATTTTGCAAGAAAATATATCCAGCTGGAAAAATGCATAACTATTCTCATGACATAAGACTGAACGTGATTCTTTCTTCCCCTTGTAGATCTAAAAGCAGCATCTAAGTATGGCCGCTCACCCTCTATGCCCACTAATCCCTCACCAATGGGAACTCCACAGAGAAGAGCAGCAGAGACTCCTCAAAGTCAGGTGAGCGGATTTGATTGTTTTTCTTTTTCTTACTGGCCCCGAAAACTCGCTTCTCATTTAGTGTCTTAATGGTTTGAATTGGGTAAAGCTAATAAAAAAATGTCTTTGTAACTGAAAGCATCAATCAGAATTCAGTCTGAATATATATGTTTATAGAAAATATGGATCCTCATCATCTTCCAGCACAGCGGGCACAGAAGCCTGTATAAGCCCATAATAATAATAATAATAATAATAATAATAATAATAATAATAATGATAATAATATCTATCCAGGAAAGTTGCTGGGAGCCTGTAACTTCTGGGTTTAGCTGTAACTTTAACCTTTTAAACCCCAAGGTCCCCCAGTTGGGTGACCCTGAGACTTGTCTCTGGTATTTTCCTATAGTTGAAATTTCAAAATAAGAGCTCAGGGCTGAAGGGGTTAACTTCTTAGTTTCTGTCATGTGAACAGAGCTGTGCTGGTGAAACATAGTAAACATGATTATTACTAAAATAATATTGAATATTCTCAAAAATTATTATTAAAGCTGGAAAGAGAAAAATGGGTTTGATACTTTACCTTGAAAGGTAATGATAGTTAGTGAGTTGTTTGTTAGTAGTAACTGTTGTTTAGTCAGTAATGGTTAAAATATTATAGAGGAACACCAAAGCCATATTATCAATAATCTTTAAGTTAATGTGTATTCATATTATATTTGTATCCTCAGATGCCCCAGATGCCATGGATATGTGGAGACACCACTATGCTCGAGCAGATCGAGAGAAAACGCACCCTGTGCATGGAGATTCGCTCCAGACAGCATCCACACTTACAGAGATCTCTGGAGAGGCCTCCTCCTCCTCCAGACAGGAACGAGGACAAGCACCAAGAGCGAAGTCAGTGCAAGCAAGAAAGTGCAGCTGTCCTCCCAGGCTGGGGGAAAAGCAGCGGGACCAAGAAGATCCGTCCTCCCCCTTACCCAACGCAGACGACTGTATTCTGGGACACAGCCATCTGACATTAACTAGAAAGTCAGACCTCCTTGCCACACAACCCCCAGTTACCAACTCCCTCTCCCTGCCGGGTTGTACTGAATCCTCCCTGCAACACCAGGGGCTTCACTGCAGCCACTACGAGGACCAGAGGGATGATGACTCGCTGATGTCAAAGGACAATGGTGGTTACCACAGCAATATTTCTGCTCGTTCAGGTTGTCATGTTTTCTTATCATCACTGGTGATATTTGATATTTTTCTATTTCCTGTGACTGGACTCTTGTAATATAATTAGTAGAGTAGATATTTGATGATGAATAGATATTTTCTAAATGGTATGATGGGGATCAAAAAGCAGCTTAAATGATGTATAGTAGATGTAGATGCAATCTAATATTTGTTTTTATGTTATTTTTGTTTAGGTTATTTTACATTTGAAAGCATAATCTATCAATACCTGTACTGTAGTAGCATAATTTTCTTATGCCCAACTCGGTTTTTTTGTGCGCCAACGCACTAAAATGAATGGACTATTCAATTTCGTCTATATATACTTTACATTTTCACTGTTATATTGTAAGTTGAGGAGTAAAGCGTCAACGTGCTTTAGATTCCAGGGCTCTCCATGCCTGGTTCAGTATGTTCTAGAATGTACAACAAGTCGGTCCTAGAACAGAAACAGGAAACTCTGTGTGCTTCAGTTTGTATATTACAGTAAGAAACTGTGTAGTCACTCCATCAAAGCCTTTTGAAGCGGTTGAATCGTTTTTTATAGGAAATCTGTTGGCTGGCATGAGAAAGTGTGAAATGTTTCTGCTGTATTCTAAGATACACTATGAGGGTGGGTTTGGGGAGGTAGTAAATTAGAACATACATTATTAACAGTATAATTTCCAAGACCAGCCAAAGCCTGTAAAAGCGAGATATGGGTGTGGTTGCACTTTGGATGGTTGGTTATTTAAAATAGGGTTAGTGGCAATAGCTGGCGAGTACCAGCACCCTTACATTGCCATGCACACTGCGAGCACCGTGACAGTGTAAATACTTGATGCCAACGACCAGCCCGTACAATCAACACCTGAGCTTTTAGAAGATTTCTTAATTTTACTGCAGATTATAATAGCCATATGCACTTGCTTAAGAAATAACTTTCAAGAATATGCTTATATATTTTTTTGAAAATGTTAGGAGTAGTGAGTTGTGCCATGTAAGTTTTAATTTATTGGCTGGGAGGTAAAGCCTCAGGAGACTGGCTGTGTGCGACATGCAGTCATCTATAATTGGTTGTCTCTGACGATGTTCCCAATTCAATTGGCTGGCAACCATTTTAGAGATTAAATTGTTTAAGGACCTATCACATGGCAACAGCTCCACCCAGTCGAGAAGACGGGGGTTGCACAAAGGCCTACAAATCTTTGAGGCTTGTAAAAAAAAAAAACAACAAAACTGCACTACTCATCATCTTCCATCACATTCAATCAGGCTGGTTACATACATGTTCCTCTCCCCCTGCTCTCTCCCTCTACCTCAGCCTCCTACTGACGTCATCGAAATTGGTTCTCTTTTGCACATCTAAATGCAATGTCACCATTGCCAAAATAGTATGGGTTTGACAAAGCTAGGTTTGAGCTAGCCCTGAGAGTGCAAGTGCAGTACCCCCTCTCTTTGAGAATCACTGATACAGAGACCCCCTCTGTGTTTTACCTGTATGTGTGTGAGGGAGAGAGCTGTGTGTGTGTGTGTGTGTGTGGGTGGGTGTGGGTGTGTGCCAAGCTACACTGTATGCAAGTTGCAAGTTAAAAATGATTGTTTTAAGACATTCACTTTGCCCTATCATGATGTTTGGTGGGTGGAGGTTGGAAATGTAATAATGATGATGTACAATCTTTTTGTGTGTATAAACGTGCACTGTGAAAAGGTAGAGAGAGCACCGCACTGTCAGTCCTCTGTCTTATTGCACTGAGTGTTCTCTTGTTTTGCGTAATAAAAAAAGAAAAGGAAAAAACATGTTTGAGGAAAAAAGTACTGTATTCTGATTGTCACTTGGGTTCTGTTGAGAGAAATAAATAAATATGAACTTGAAACCTGCTATGGAAAAACTGTATCTTGTCCTATCCAATCAGATCCTATCTGTTATGTTTGCATTTTTTCTTATTATTGAACTCTGAATGACTCATAGTCTTCAAACGTTTAAAAAATATTTTAATTGAGGAGCACAACATTGATGAGAAACAAAATGCCTTCTAAATATTTCTCCTAAAAGATGAGTTAGTTTGGATTTCATTACTAGTCTACAGCACAAGATTATCAAACAATATCTGCAGCACATGTTATTATATTGTTAACAATAGCACCTCACTGAAAATAATGAAAGTAGGAAAAGTTGTTAGGAAACATTATAAAATAAAAGCTATATATGCAGCATTTTTGTTTGTAGCCAAACATCATCAAATAGATCCGACACCCCTGAGTGGTAATCAAGGTTTTTGAAAGATTTGAAAGCTGTAAGTCAGCGGTCCCCAACCTTTTTTGCACCACGGACCGGTTTAATGTAGGCATTATTTTCATGGACCGGCATTCAAGGTGTGGCAGATAAATACAGCGAAAATAATATAACACGACCGGCATAAAACCCTTTGCAAAGAAGCTCTCCAAAGACGTTTGTGTTTTATTCATTTACACTGGTTTGCGGGCGTATTTTTTGGCTAACATATCTGACGTTATACGTGATAGGTGTCGTTTTATTACGTGACTGAGACAAGCGTGTTGACGTGTCAAGGGGCAATGGCAAAAGTTAAGTTGAAGAGAATCCGGTCGTTCCTTTCAAAATAAAATGTCTTTCAGACTCTAATAATCTAATAAGTTATATTTTTATTTATTCTTTCTGTGCGGCCCGGTAACAACGGCCCCACAGACTGGTACCGGTCCCCGGTCCGGTGGTTGGGGACCACTGTTGTAAGTTACAAGTGGAAGCGATGAGAGGTACTTTAGTTGTCTCTGAGGCAGACATTACACTGGCTGGTCTTGTGCCGCTGTTGGTCGGCTGCTTTGATGGTGCCAGGCGTTGCGGGAATAAACTCCTCTGTGTGCCTTACAGTAGTCAGCCAAAAACTGTACAGGTTGGCAAAGTAGTGACAGGAACCCCGAGCACCTTGACACTCAATGAAGGGGTGAGTCCGGAAATCCTTGAGGCAGCTACCGGAGGACGTCAGCGACTGGCCGCCACCCTCGTCCCCTGCGCCGGTGTGCTGAAGACAGTGAAGCAGAAGGGACGCAATGAGGATGATATTTTTACTGTCATACACAAAATCAGTGTTTTTATATCACTCACCAGCAGGAAGGAGTACCCTGTCCACAAACTTCTCCAGCCAGGTGGACATGGAGGGACTGTATTATCTTGGCTATGAAAAGCCACAGCAGGTGAAACTGCCTCACACACCACACAGCGGCTGATGTGTCTGCTAATTTCCAGGCCAAAGAGCGGCATCATGGGTATGGGGGCAGTGGTGGACAGCCAATAAGATTTATCATTGCGACTAGAGTAGTAACAGGCGGCTTTGTTGCAGTAAGAGAAAGGCATGGTGGAGAAAACAGGGAGACAGGATCCCGACTGACCTATAGGGAGAGGAGGTAAAAAACAAAGAGGACAGACAAACCCTATGAGCTAAAACTATCTACAAATGGGCAACAAAAGTATTGCGTCATACAGACACTTACCCAGATCTTGTGCATGAGCCTTCTCCTGTCCCTCCATGTAAATGAGACTGTAGCCTACCCAAAGCTGACTGCTGCCTGCAGGACATTGCGGCACTTGAATTGATTGGCTGTGGATAACCACAAGGTAGCCAGTCCTCAGTGCCCCCCTATAACCTGGCTGACCTTGATCACCAGGTGGACCTGGTAAACCTGGAAAAAGAGAAGTTATCAGTGGTATTTTTCATTTTGGCAGTCGTTCCACTGCATTAAACTGTGCAAAAACTGGACTGTTAATGACTGTATCTAAATATTTACCTTGAGCACCTGTAAATCCCCTCTGACCAGTATCTCCTGGGTCTCCATCTGGGCCATTACGACCAGGCGGTCCTGTTCTACCAGGGGCGCCAATGGACCCTGGAGGACCCCTCTGTCCTGGAACATACAGATAAATACAAACAAGTATATTCAGTACACAGAGAGACATGTGCAGACAAGTGAGGACAAAAAAAGTAAAAAAAAAAAAAAAAAAAAAAAAAAAAAAAAAATTTTTA
>OOFC01015800.1:0-13589 GCA_900323345.1 Pseudochromis fuscus | reverse complement strand
CTAAATCAGGGAAAAGTTCCCTCCACGTTTGTGATGCACTAACTAGGTGATAAAAAGTTGCACTACCTGTTGTACCTTGCTGTTGGTAAAAGATAATACTACGTCACTGACGTTACCTCGGAGAAAAAAATAAAACAGCTGTTCATGTAGCTTTGAACTGTGACAAATGGAGTTGGAAATGCACTGTTTTCAATACCGGTAAGAGCTACCGGTACGTACGGTACCGTATTGTGAATGCACTAGCTTGTTTTGGAGTGAACGGAGTTGTCAGAACGTTGGTTTGTTTTCTATTAATAAAGTTTGACTGACTGACTTATCTGACTGTTTTGTTGACTTTCACTTTAGTGCAGCTTCATCTAGATGGATGATAACACAACCCCAGCCACTACAGTAGTTTCTATTCTATGCGCCTTATAATGCGGTGCGCCCTATATATGAAAACAGATTTAAAATAGGCCATTCATTAAAGGTGCTCCTTATAACCCGATGTGCCTTATAGTGCGGAAAATACAGTACCATGGATTTCCTGAATTTTTTCCTCAGACAGGATCCCACTCTCTGATCTTGCCCAAAATTTAATCACTTGCATCTTGGGTAATATCCTATCTGTCCAAAATAAATCATCAAGATCTGCTCAGTAGTTTCTCATTAACGCTAACAGATGAACAAACAAACCAATGCGGGTGAAAACATGACCTCCTTGGCTGAAGTAACAGAGCCTCCATCAGCCTCAGCTGCTCACAGAGTCGCTCACATAGCTGTACAGTCTCAGTCTTGTTTTTGGGTTGGTCACAAAAATATAATAATAACAACAGACATTTCAGGCATGCAGTTGTAATACACTTCATGGGCTAAAATAAACTACTCTGTCTAAACATTTGCTTTTCCCCTAGCCAGTATCCATTATGTGTCAACAAGGTCCATTTACAATAGACTGATTGCCTGTCAAGTGCCTACAGAGGGTGCATTTATACATAAATGCAAATGTAAAATGCCTTTCTAATGACTAAGTGGCTGGAGGTTGTTCTGCTGCTTTTAATTGGTGACCTCATGACCCCTGCTCCTATAAGGGACAACACGCAGTTACATGGTGAGAGCCCAGCCTTTGTGTGCATTAAGTGTTGAAGGCTCACCCACACACATAATTACCACAGTCTTTCTGTGGTTTTTCATACCATGAGTGGTTGTTAAGTGGTATGGTTTGAATTTGGAATTTACCTCTCAAGGGACACAGGTGCTATGTGGGACAAGTACAGGTCTATCTAATTCATTTGAACAGATAAAAGACGTGACAAGACTTTTACGACAGAATTAGGTTCAGTGTGATTACAATCTGGGAGAATTATAAGCTGAGGATGTTAAAAATTCAAATTTTTTCATGTTTACTTTAAACTGTCACAGCAGCGTGAATACTAAAGACTGGGACACACCTCTCAGAGACCATTTACATCAACACACAAAACTAAAAATATAATCAATGCCTCAGAGAGTATATTAAGGTTATGGCTTTGTAGAAATTAATGTTGAGACATTCTGCAAAAATATCCAGCGTAAACTCAATCTTCTCAGCAAAAATAATCATTGAAGTACTGAACCACAATGATTTTCTTGAGCTTATATTAGCCTCACAAATCAATGCAATTGGTTGGACAATATGTCTTAATTTTGGACATTTTATGGGTTCCTAATAAAAGATTATAGACCTAAAGAAATTCTCTCATCAGACCTGGGCACTGAACCTCAGTTCTTTTTTGTCTGAGACAATCTGAGCTCATCAAAAACCATCAAGAGCTTAAAAACTCGAATATCTGCTGAGATATTTTAATAATAGCTTTGCTGATTATAGTTGTATTTAGGCTCTATTGCTGCTTGTGTAGACACCACATTAAATAATAACCTATCTGAGGGGCTCAGTATATTTTGTTCATGAACACAAAACGGGTACAAATCAAGTTTATATTCCTGAATGTAAAGCATTGAAAAAGTAGTTTTGTTTCTCAAATATTATATTAGCACCTGTTTTAATCAGAAAAAATAATAACATTATAATATTTTTCAGGCTGACACAGATATCAGTATTAGAGAAATTCAAGAAGCCAATAAAATAAACAGATAATGAAATGTCAAACGTATCTGTGCGTCTCTTGTGGACATACTCATGTGTTAGTCAATGGTGAGTAAGAAAACATTATGTTACTAATGGAAATCCAATCTCACTCACTCACAATGAGTTGAACAGTAAAAGGAAAAAAAATAATAATTAGTATCACACTGTGAAGTCTGATAGCACAGTTACCACAAAAGTCTTAAATTCCTGCTTTTCTTCAGAGGCCTTTTACCAGCCTTGGAAAATTATTCTTATGCAATTTTTTTTGGGTTGTTTTTAAAGAAAAAAGTAATTCCCGCCCACAGGCTGTAGAGTGAAAGAAGTCACCGATCACCCAGGCAGCATTTGGAAGACGGAGGTTTGAATTAACTGGCAATTGTTACTTACCCGGTAAATCCGAACGTTTGCAAAGTGCTACAATCAAACAGCTGAGGCTGAGGAACTGAGGCTTCATGTGAAGTATCTAGGCTAACCATTATGTTCATTTAGTGCATTTGCACAAGGACACTCGCATGTATTCACTTACACAATACATAATCGTGGCAGTGCTGTCACACTAATCAACAGGTGACAATAAAACAAAGAGATACTGCAATGCAAAAGTAAGCGGGGACCAGTGGTAACTAGCAAATCTTGAGAAGAATTACACAGATTTAAAACACATCCAAAATCACCTCTGCTTGTGTTTTATGAAAAGAAAATGTACATTAGTATGAGCTCAAAAAAATTAAGTTTTGAAAGCACAAACCTTACTGATGTAGTTTGTTTTTAATTACATGTTTTTGTTTTTACCAAAACCAAAAATGAGTAGTTTTTTGTAAGAGTTTGTGGAAAGTAAGGTTGGAAAGATGGAGCGTTCCATCTTTTCATTGATATTTATGTCGTGTGTGTGTGTGTGTGTGTGTGTGTGTGTGTGTGTGTTTTCAGAGACCAAGGATGCCTTCAGTAATTTCCTCTGGGAGACAAAGGCAAGCGATGGATGGAGTGATTCTCAAAGAACAAGAAAGAGGTGGTGAGAGAGCGAAGAGGAATGAAGAGAAGACAGTGGTGGACAGGTAGGTGTCTCTGTGTATATATTATTGTGAGGACCCCTTTTCATTGTTCAAGCTTCAAAATAACATGAAGAATCTTATACAAAAACATCATTCTGGTTGGTTTTTCACTTGGAAAGCGGTTGATTTCAGGCTCAAATCCAACATTTAGTACAGTGTACTGTGTGTACATGTCTCTTACCATAGTCTCTCGGCCTATTGGAGCAGAGAAGACATACTCCAGCTGAAAGATGACCGCCAAAGCTTGGTGATTGGTCAGCCTGAGCTCCAGGCTGCTGCGAAGGCCTAGCATCTGAGGGAGGGATGATGTTGCCGAGCTGAAGAGAGAGCAAAGAGACACACACTCATAGTCATGGAAAAAATGACAATGCTTCACAAAAATGTCCAGGGTCCTATTCTTTTTCAATATAGATGTGTTTTTTTATTAGGAAGAAATGAAATCAATGTGTTGGAAGATTTACACTCGCTTGCTAAATGTTCCCTGGCAAGCACTGGCCTCCTGTGTGAGGGATGGAACAGCACTCTTGGTATTCGTCATTCACAGTTTGCATACACCATAGGCGGGAGCATACTGTGGAGCGCTAGCATGTCACGAGGTGGGGCCGAGTGCCTTTTTTTTTTTTTTTTGCATCGTGGACTCCCGGGAGTCCATTTTTTCCCTCTCTTTCTCTGCTGCCTGAGACCATCAGACACA
The DNA here is from genome assembly GCA_900323345.1 of Pseudochromis fuscus. Lineage (NCBI taxonomy): Eukaryota > Metazoa > Chordata > Actinopteri > Pseudochromidae > Pseudochromis > Pseudochromis fuscus. Next base: position 9,736 of record OOFC01015800.1, on the reverse strand, counting down.
ACACAAGCTAAACAGACTGTCAGCTTTCACTGGGAGCACCAAAAAAGTCAAACATCATAATTACCGCCTGCATTGGCATTATCAAACTAAACCGCATTTACACAAGCACTTTCTTCCTCAAAGGAAACGGGAAAGCGCGACCCGTTTAATGCTAGGACACTGGTGATTATTGTTATTCATGTAATAAAGTAATTGAGCACAGATTGTTGGTTAGCATTAATGTGCATTAATGTGTTTATTGTGCATATTTGCGAGCACCTTCCCATGCTACCAAGATACCCTTATAATCATCCACATAATCACTACATCAGCTAGCGTCTGATTTGAAGCACCGAACACAATACATTTTGATTTAGACACCCAGTGAAAAAGGGCATCATCTCTCAGTCTGTGTGAGTCATCTGTTGAGCTGTACAGCAGATCTTTTGGCATTTTAGCCTTTATTTGATATGATTGTAATCCTTTATTGAAATGTCTTGTGCACCATCATTTTATCAAACTGTGCACAATATCCCATCTAATCTTCCTGACAGGATTAACTTAAATAAAAGTGCTCACACTGACAGAAAGGTAAAACTGTTAATAATAAAACATTATATGCAGTGGATTCTGCCACTGTCATCCACCAACTGGGTGTGCGTGCACTGTTATACTTTACTAAGTATTAACACATTTCTTCACACACCTCACATTGAATATCACCAAGACAAGGGCTGGTATCACTGGAAACTGAAGTCAACTGGAGTCATCTGGAGCAGGCATCTAGTGGCTGTTGGTTGCTTCGTCCATTTCTATACACAGTCTATGGTTTGTCTATGGCTGTTTCTCAATATGTGTACTTGTCTGTACTTGCGTTCTCGTGTACTCGTGAAACATCATCAGCTGGAGACCTTGTAGTGTTCCAATTCAAAGTATGCATCTGGCTGAGAACGCATGAAATATGTGTTCCCACTCCTCCTTCATTATCGAGCCTGCATCAAACCAGACTTGTGTGGACTTGGGGAAGCCAAATAACCCATAATCCATTTTGCAACAGCAAGTGGAGATGTGAGGTCATCATGTACGCTGGCGTTCCAATTGCACTTTAGCCTCTGTGCGTTCTAGCGTTCTAGCAAGTCCGTACTTCAAAGTCTGACCTGCAGGTATATTCTCGCCAAGTACACGAGTATGGACTTGCGTACTTTGTATAGAGAAATGGCCTATGACTACTGCTTCTTTCTTCTTTCTCTCTGGCTCATGCATGCAGCAGTGGTGGTTTTGTGCCCCCTGCTGGTTGTCTATCACGAATGCCCCATTAGCCTATTTCAATAATACAAAGTTTAGCTTTGTTGACACGGTCCCATCCTCTTATCTTACCCAAAATGTAATCCTGTAAGGCAATAACAGAATCTCCTTAGGGAAAGAAATGAAAATGTGTAACCTGCATCTACTACTACCTCTACTTCTACTGCATCTACCTGCATCTACAACTATTCCTCACTGTTTTCTTGTGATATTTTGTGTTTTGCAGCAGCAGATAACATGGTGTTAGCATAACCTGCATGTACAAGAGGCAGGACAGCCCTGCACAATGTCACTGAAATAGACACAACACTTTGTTTTTAACCCAAACTAGATCTGCTCAACGGCTGACTGGTGTACCCACATAACTCATTAACAGAAAGTGCTGGCAGTGGTTTGCTTGAACTGGTCAGAGGTTTGTGCAGTCACAAGATTCATCTTAGGTGATTTAACAGGTTGCAGTGGGGGTTTGGTGACTGCTGGTGTATCAAGAGCAAAGTGAGTTGAAAAGCGCAAAGTATCTGAAGGGAGCTACTTTCTCTCTTTTTTCTTTTAAAACAGCTGTTAGAGATCTACTGACAAAATGCAGGGAGCGCTCTTAATCCTGAACCCAAGGACCTAAATTTGTAGATACTTCAAAGAAAATAAAGCAGTGTGTCTGTACTCTGTACTTCTCATCCCTGGATTTAAAGTTAAATTAAGGATTACATTGTAACGGGTGGTGAAGGGGTGAAATTCTCCCTCAGCATTACTTGGAGTTCAGTCTCTGTTTGTGGCGCCTCCTCTGTTTGATCTAAGGCAGACGCTGATGACCTTACATCAGCATATCCGCTCTGACAAGGTTAGAATTGACTCTCATGGCATCTCAATAAAATCCCAGGGGCAAAGGCAGCAGGAGTCATATCTCCTTGATTGGTTATGGAGTACCTGCACATATTGGAATGTACTGCGAGGCTGTTTTATGAGGGGAGAAGCCCGTATGGCACGGCATGGTGTGTAAATTACGAGGCCAGGGTTGGGTTACGTTAGGACATGGGGGGTTTTATCAGGAACACAAGATTTATTCTTTCAGCACTACTAATAGATTGTTTATGAAGTCACATACAAAACATAAACAATATTTGTTCTGATAAAATCAACTCAAAATCAAAATACTAAAACCTGGACCAGTAAAGGGGAAAACAGGTTATGTTGTTAACTATATGGAACTTAGCAAGTTCCAGTTGAATTGGATGGTCAAAAATAATATATTACATGTACGTATGTGCTTAATGGTCATTTTTCATATTTTTATTTATGGCAGGACTTTATCGCATTAATTACAATTAATTAATTACAAAAAAATTAACGGACTAACACATTTAATCCCAGTTTGCATTTCAAACCACACAGAATGTTTGTCAGTGCACGATTTCCTGGTACACGATTACACTGATGCACACGCCAGAGCTCACCTAATGGCCACCAAAATGGAGGAATCGGGTGAAAGAGCAATTTAACCCTGTCACATGAACATGTATATTTTTAATTGTTTTGTTTTCTTTTTACCATTTAAAGTCAATATTGTTCTGAATAAAGTACTTAAAGTATTTAAAATGGCACTTTAACTACATCTGTTCAATTTTGGTCAGGGGTATTTTCTATTTTTTTTTCTACTGTTTTGAATTGAAATGCAATTAAATGCATTTTTCCAGACATTAAAGAACTGAGTCTATTATTTGTGTCTATTATTTGATTCAGTCGCCCACTAAAATCCACCTAAATTATACAATATTGCATTTTGGGGCAAATATTGTTATGTGATTAAATGTGATTAATCGAGATTGATTAATTAATTACAAATTACTAATTCATTACCTAATTTTTTTAATTGAGTCCCACCCCTAATTTTTATATGACCTTTTTAAGCAAACTGACAATCAACATTACAATTATTCCCTGTTCTTTTTACACAGTTAGTAGGAGTGTGTTTAATTTACTTTGATGTCACAAAAACAAAGAACTATTACATTAGTATGACTACAATAATCAAAAATGACAGCAGAATGTGAAACACCAACTATACACTACAGATCCTGAAAAGTAAGAAAGCAGATGGACACCGTGGGGAGAATACTGCAAAAAGTTTGCATGTTACACTTTTTCCAGACATCTCTCGTCCAATATTATACAAAAATCGAATTCATACCATCTCAGCTTTTTCACACAAACAGCTTTTGCTGACTTTACAAGATAAACTTTCAATCACTTGCCTATCAGTAAAAGGACCGGCGCCTGGAGAGGCTGATGAAATACCTGAAAAATAAGCACTCCTGAAAATATTTTTGCACATCTGTGGATTTTGTCTGACAACAGAATAATGTTCCACCATCCCCTGCAGTCTACGCTCACAGCTGCACTGTAGATATACATGTGTTTCTCCTGCTCACCTGTCTTTGACCAGCGTGCTGCGTTTGGAGGCGCTGTCTGCTCGACCTCTGACCCCTGAGGCGAGGGGCTCCACTACCACCACTTGGGGCTTGTCCAGGAAACACCAGCCGTTGTGGACACCGACATGGAGCCGTCTTTCCTGGATGATGACCGTCTGTAGTGCACCCTCTGGTCCAGCCTGTTTCTGAGAATCAAAGAGAAAGAGTTACCACACAAACAGATAACACATCACTCCTCCACATGTGTTTATGAACTTTTAAAGGTAAGGTTTTCCTAAATCGGTGACCTTTGTCAGCAGTTCACACCACAGTAAGCTCCCAAGAACACTATGGTTTGGGGAATGCTCTTGTCTGTTTTAACATAGTAATGCTCCTGTGCTCAACACCAGGTCCATAAATGTCTTTCCCAATTTGTGGTGAAAGCACTTGGCTGGATGGTTTGGAGCCCTGACCTCAACCCCATCTAATACATTTAGGATGAACTGGAACACTAACTGTCAACTGTGTCTAAACCTCACTGACGGTCTGGTGGCTGAATGGGAGGATATCCTTGCAGTCAGGTTACAATATGTGGTGCTTCTCATAAGAGTGGAGTCTCTACAACGTCATAAACACACACACACAGTTTTGGCACGATGTGTTTGGCATCACAAAATATGGATGTTCACATGCTTTTGTTCATGTAGCATAATTTTCAAAGCAGGGATATTATGACAAATCAAATATCTTTAAGATCATTAGATAGATTTTAGTTTTATGAAGACCATATCTAAAGAACTGTATTATAATGGCTACTGCCTGTGGTTGCACTACACTGATCCATAATTTTATGAATTTTTATTTTTTAAATGTTGAAAAGTAATCCATTATTCAACATTAAAAACACGGACATCACACAAGACCTCATGTAAAACTTAAGCTACAACCCTGATTAATATTATTTTTAAAAACATAATTTTTTGTTATTTTTTCAGTATATTTTTGCTAGAAAATTCGGCATGAAAAATGAGCAATCAGGGATGCAAACAAATCCAGAAGTTGGCAAACTTAGATGGTAGTAAAATACAGATGAACAGTCAAAGTGTCATCCAAAGCTGTCCTTGTCATGATTCCATGTATTTCGAGTTTGTTTTGATTGTTTTCATGGTTTCTTGTATTTAGTTTTTCTGGTTTGGTCTTGTTTCTTGTTTTGTAGTTTCAGTTTGTCTATCTGGTTTTGCTTTGGTTTCCTTCATGTCTTTTATCTTTCCACGTCATGACCTGTCTGTTTCTTTGTTTAATCTTGGTTCTGTATATTTTCAGTTGTCATATCATTTCCTGTTTTATTTTGGTAATCTTGTTCTCTGGGCGTAGTTCCAGGCCTTTCCTGTTATTGTCTTGTCACACCTGTGCTGATTGTCTTGTCTGCCACAGCCTTTCCTAATTGTCTGACACACCTGTTGTCTATCAGCCCTGTATATATTTCCCCTGTGTGTCTTGTCTTGTTGTCAATTTGTTTGTCTTCTGTTTCCTACTCCTGTGGTTTTGTCTTTTGGAATTTTTGTAGTTTTATTTTTTTTAGTTTCCTGATGGCTTTGTTTTTTTGTTTTGGTTTTGTTTTTCCTGCTTTAGTTGTGCAGCACCCTGAGTTTGTGTGTTTGGTTATTAAAGACCTTTTTTGTTCCTGACAACTCTGCGTTTGGGTCCAACTTCTCACTACCTCTGACAGTCCTGCCCGTATACAGAATGGACGTAGCTAATGTGACGTCACTGGTTGGATTGTGGACTCCTATTTTAACCCTTGTATGCCCCCGGGGGTCTCCTCGTACCCCGAAGAGGAGAGGAAGCGGGGTGCGAGGAGACCCCCGGGGGCGTACAAGGGTTAAAGCCAGGAGTTTGAATGTCACTATGTTACTTTTTTGGAGCCAGAAGTGACAGGAGGCGGGACTAACATCCATGAGACTGGAGTTCAGGCCTGTCAATCAAACTACCACGCCCCTAAATATTCCACTTTTTTGAAGCCAAATATCTACTAAAGAATGGATTTTTTTCAGATGGACAACCAGATCACTGATAAGAAGAATTAATTAAATCTAATGACATCAGAATGACTCGTTGAAAAAAAATTATTGACTGAGTATTTCAACTTTGTGAAGCCAGCCTCCAGTGGTTGTCAAAAGTATTGCACTTTATTTTGCACTTGTGCACCGGCCTCATTTTTTAGCTCCACCTGCTTCGTACATTTATACGACCTTTGTTGTTGACTGCTGGACATCTGTAATTTCACTTTCTTTTCACCAGATCTATAAAGTGGTTTAAATAAACTGGCTGAAGTTTGACAGCCAGTGTTTGTCTGTTCCCAGACGTCATCTGGGGTGCAATGTTAATAATGGATAAAAGCATGAAAATAAGAGAGAAGTTGTAATAAACTCAAAGTACAACAACATCACTTTCTGCTCTTGACCTCTTTCAAAACACAAGACACTTTAGGTGCTAATCAACAAATGTCAACGTATCAACAGACTCTGGTGGAGGCTGTCTTTACTGCCACTAATGCACAGCTGACTAACCCCAAAAAATGCAAAGCCACCCTGAGCTTGGCTTTCGTCCCACTCCTTCCCATTTGTTGCATTTCAATCTTTCCCCTCTCTCTCTATCACATCTCCCACTCCCACTCACATTTCTTTTCCTCTCTTTTCATTGTCATTCTCCCTTTCTGTCCCCGTCGCTGCTTAAAACCTTCTCCATATCCACCCACACCTTCTCAATCAAATTAGCATATCAATTCAGCTTTGGGTTTTTCTTTTAAAGCAGCAACAGCAGGAGCAGGAGCAGGAGTGCAGCCTGCCTGGATACTGTACAGCCCACATAGCTCACCCCTCGCTGCTGCTGCTCTCCTCATGTTACATCTCTACACCGACTGACTCCATCTCTCTCTCTGTGAGCCTGTTTACTACCTGCCATCCTCTTGTTATCGTCGCTCGTCTTCCTCCCTCTTTTACAAGCTTATATGTACTCAGCAGTGTACCATATTTTTCTTTTGGTGATGAGGATGAGAGATTAGGGTGCTTGTCCTAACCTCAAGTGATTCTTTCCTTTCTCTCTTTCGCCTTAGAAAATATCTCCTCTCATCTGAAGTGTTTTATTTTGTGGTGAGTAGGATCCATGTTATTTTTGTGATTCCTCACAGGTAAGCCACATGTAAAAGAAACTCACAGCTGATATGTTATAAGTTTATATAATGAATATTGAGCAGGCCCTTGTCTGTGGGTCTCTGTGGTGCGTTTTATGGAAGTTCATACTTCATATTTTCCTATAAGAAGATCTGATGACTCACTAACGCACTGCTCTATGTATAGTGTGTTTTGAATCGTGTCAGTTCTCATTTGGCTTTGGGAGTGTTACATAACTGTCTTCCAGCTGGATCACATAAGCTAAGGCTAAAATCAATTAGCGTCTGAGTGCCAAGGCTAGGACGTACCCGCGCAGAGTGAGTGCATCACACAAGACTCAACTGCATGTGTGTGTGTGTGTGTGTGTCTGTGTGTGTGTGTCAGGCAGGCGGGCGTGTGCACGGTGACAAGCTAAGTAATTACCGAAGAAAATGATGGAAAACATACAAAACACATTAAATCCCTGTGTGAGGTGAGGTGTTGCAAGCAAAGAGGGAAAAACTACATCTATCTATCTTTTTGATCAATTATTCTGCTGGAAACACAGACAATCATGATTTTAATATCAGACACATTTAGGTATTTACATCAAGTCACTGCTGTTTTTTGTTATAAGAGATTTTACTGCCAGTGAGATTTTTATTTTTCTTTATTTATCCATTTCTTGCATGTGGCATTTAACTGTTTTACCATTGTGTTTTTGTTTGTTTTTTTACTTTAATATTCAGCCTTACCAAACATATTTGTGCTTGAAATTGATTGGGAGATACAGGTCCTGAACCAGGTAACAAAGCTACACATTATTATCATGCTTCACTATTATTACTTCAGCCAAGGAAGTTTTGTTTTTGCTTATATTGATTTGTTTTGTTTGTTTGTCAGTCTGTTAGAGGTAGAAAAAAAACACAAGTGCAAGATGATATCTAATCTCAGACATGGATTATGCCTTGGCTGAGCTTTGTGCCCTTTCTGGTTTTCAAAATAAAGTTCTCTTCAATCTTGGCAGTTCAATTGTTTTTAGATTACACTATCATAACCTCGATGTAGTTTCTGCACAGGTCTTCATATAGTAATTATTACCAAAGTCTATAATGTTATTTTTTATGTAATGCAGATGCATCTTTATGACAGCTTAGTTTCTTTTTATCAAAGATACACATAGTAATGTTGTGATACAGAAGTAGTAAACTAATAAAAAAATGCACATTATTGGGTTTTTTTGCTGCTCTAGTCACTATATTTTTCATCATTTTACCTTCATTTTATTCCATTTTATTTTCTCAACCATGTATTTTCATTTTATTACTTTTTTTATTGTCTTGCACAGTGATCTTTATATCTTAAATTTTTCTTATTACTGTCCTGTACCTTTACAAATAGCAATAAAAATTTATTCTTCTGTCACAATAAAGCTACTTTCTCTTATCGTATGCTGGATAATTTAAGCTATCTACATACAGTAAAGTGTAAATTAGCTGAGTACAGTTTTCTAACTAAAGCATGTCATTGTCTTTACATTTACCTTCTCAACAAAAATCTCGCCTTCAGCAAGTGGCAGCTATCAGCGCAAAGTGTGACAGGATATCTGTAAATAATTGCTTTCGGTGACATCCAGATCATAATTATGATTGTGTCTTTTCCTACACAGCCTGTCTGTTCTCGCCTTTTATTTCCTCCACTGCAGCCAGTGCGGGGCAGATGACAGGGAAATGGCTTTGTCTTTTGTTGGACAGGTCTGCCATGAAGTGTTTCAGAGAGAAAATAAAAAGAAAGACAGAGAGAAAGTTGTTTATAAGAGAACATCAGTTAAAGTGCTGCTTTCTGTTCTCTCCATCCCTCTCCTCCCCCCCTCCAAGTCGCTCTTTCATTTATTTCACTGCTCTTTTTTTCTCACTCCGTCAGTTTCTCTCTCTCTACCTATCTCGCTCGCTATCCTCTTTCTTTTCCCTCTTGCCTCTGTCTGCTGCCGTCACAGATTTCTTCCTCCCTCGCCTGAAATATGAATATTTTAGAGCTAAGAAGCTTAAAGGGAACAATGAAATGGCCCCCAAGTTAAATTATACTCCATTTCCGGAGTCACAGAAGAGGGACTTTTCTGAGTGATGAGCGCACCGGCGCCACGTGGGTGTGTCTTTCTCTTTCTCACACACATATCATAAGCTTGTTGTCTCCTACTTTTGTGTCATATTTGTGATATTCCCCCAGAGCTGGCTTATTCCAGAGTTGCTGAAGCAGACCGGGGCACGCCGACCCCTCAGCTATCGTAATGTACACTTGACACCTGTGTCAGAGAGTGTGGAAATCTTTCAGTGTTAACATGTAAATGGTGTTTGTACCATTAAAGGAAAGGAAAAGGGAGAGGCAGACTAATTTCATGGAGGTACCGTATTTTCTGTACTATAAGGCGCACCTAAAAGCCTTTAATTTTCTCAAAACCCGACAGTGCACCTTATAATCCGATGCGCCTTATATATGGATCAATATTGGTTAATTATGGCTACTGGAGTCAGGGGGCGTCGCCGAAGTAACAGCGGTAAAAACTGTAAAGGGGAATTCTAGTCCCACATCACTTGTGTGTGTATAAAGACCCCAAAATGGCATGAATGCACCAACTACGTGATAAAAAGTTGCACTACCTGTTGTACCTTGCTGTTGGTAAAAGATAATACTACGTCACTGACGTTACCTCGGGGGAAAAAAATAAAACAGCTGTTCATGTAGCTTTGAACTGTGACAAATGGAGTTGGAAATACATTGTTTTCAACGAAGGCGGCGCAAATACCGGTAAGAGGTACCGGTACGTACGGTACCGTATTGTGAATGTACTAGCTTGTTTTGGGAGTGAACAGAGTTGTCAGAACGTTGGTTTGTTTA
>OOFC01015799.1:8249-20579 GCA_900323345.1 Pseudochromis fuscus | reverse complement strand
CACCCTCCCTCAACCATCACAGTCGTTTTTGTCACGCTGCTAGTCACACTCTCTGCCTCGCGCCTCTAAAGTCCAACACAGATGAAGGGGCATTTGACCACTCGTGGCTGCTGCGCCGGGGGTGAATGGGAAGCAGTCAGGACTGTGCATATAGGTCAGGATATATACATGATCTCAAAGGAGGCCACACACTCAAAAACCCCCTGAGGTGCTGCTACAGAAAAAGAAAAGTGAGCTCTTTTTGTGTCTGCTCTGATGTCCAACTTTCACAATCCTGCTTTTTTTTCCTTTACAAAACGCAGCCTGTAAGTACAGTTTCTGTCACCGTGCACCTCGGCTCATCCTGGTGACATCATCACCCCCTGTGATGCTGCCAGTCTGCTTGGCTGGCTGCTGACTCATGACATCACCATCACATAGTCTTTTCCAAATCAGAAAAGGTGTCGTACACTGTTATCTCTCTCTGTATTCACCACATTGTTATCATTCTAGCAAACCTTTGATACTTACTAATATAATAAATTATGCTCATATGTTTCTCCTTTATCACCAAGCACGAGTTGTTTTCAAGCTCTTTGAAAAACTGTGACGCTGATATAGAAGCTGCAATACTTTGTATTTAGGAAAATAAAGGCATAGGAAAAATATATTTATGTATCTCTTCTTCAACTTCAGGTTAATAATTTATTAATTACCCAGTTTGTTAAATAATTAGCCCTTTGCCAGATAATATAACCGAATATGTGATGAAGATATCAAATGAAGGTCAGTACTGAACGTAGATCAACCATCTCAAATCACATGAACTTCCCCTGAGGTAGACACAGCACTTAATGTTATACTCTGCTAAGCTAAAGTCACCTTTAGCAGGGCTAGTCAGTCTGGTGTGGTGTGGTATTACAAACCTGCAATTACTATGTGGACATTTTTCATTAATAGGAAACAGCCAAAACTAGGCACAAGGCTATTTTTAACCTTTTTAATAAAACTTTGATTAAACATGTAGTCACTCTGTTGCGGGTTTGCAGAGCTACCCCCTCAACCATACTATGAGGAGGCTATATGCTCCTATTCCTCTGAGCAGCTGGTCCATTAGTGCAGGTGAGACTAAAAACCCGGACACGCTGCCATGTAGTAGTCAGTTTATATTCACATTAAGCAGATTTATCATTTCCTGGAATTTCCCGTCCAGACTGGACACCCAGGTTTCATTTTAAGCAAACATGGAAAGTCTGCAGGGTGTTACTTCAGAGCTACTTCTCCGTTGCAGCGTCTGTCTTGACGTCGTTTCCCTCCTACTTTTACTTGCTCATGTATTAGGCAAAGACCAGACACCTCCTCCTCTGTCCACACTGGGTTACATTACACACTCTTCTGTTGGACTCTGTGACCCATAAAGCACAGGTCAGTGTGCTTGCTGCAGAATCACTGTTTGATCTTTCCCCTCCTTTAAACCAAAAGTAGCGGAGCATTAAATTGAGATGGGTTCGGACACCAGATGCCCGGTGGAGGTTGTTCTGTCCTGTTTTGCCCTTATAGTTGTGTTGCAGCAGAGGATGTCCTGCTGACTGTATGGAGACACTGTTATTTCAGCTGGAGCAAGAGTGTGCACTATATCTGTGTATTTTCAAGACATGTATGGCAGGAAGAGAGTATGTGCACAAGGGGATAATATCTACAATTTTGCAGGGATGCAGTTCCAGATTCCTCTGTATGGTTTTACTTTTTAGATTTTCACGTCTGTCACCACTGAACTTCATGTGAAATACTTCAATGGATTTGTTTTATTTTCTATTTTTATGAATGAATGTCTCGAGTCGTCCACCAGTGGCTGCTGTTGACTCAGTAAAACAGACGTGCCTGGCAACAGTTTCCACGACGCTGCTGTGTACGAGGCAAGCTGCACGTTGCCGAGGCGCTGGGTTCGCATGCCAACTGGCCAGGCTGTCAGCTGCCTTCTTACTGGCAGCTTGTGTGGATCAAAGTCAAAAACTGCAGCCAATGACGCTCTCTCTCTCGTTTTCTCTCTCACACACACACACACACACACTCAAACAGACACTTTGACCACACACACACACTGTCATGATCTCATTCTTTCCTGTTTAACTCTTTATCTCCAAGTCGTGACTGCCCACACATTCACACACTCAAAACCTCACATTGTCTCGCTGACACACTGTCTTGTCACTCTGCTCGACAGAGACATCATCTATACCCTGGATCACATGGGGCACAGTGAACACATTCGCTTTCCTGCAGGCATACTGTACATCTGTGAGTGTATGTGTGTGTGTGTGTGTGTGTGTGGTCATTCCATTCCCTCACTGTATTCCCCATTTGAGGTTTTCCGTGTCAGATCCTGATGCCTGTCTGGGCAGTAGAGCAAAACCCTTTCCTCAGTTTCTCTGGCTGGAGCAGAGCACAGCAACACAGCAGCAGGAGTTGGTCCAAAACCGGCTTCAAGGAGAATGGACTGGAAAGAGCAGGTGGACTTCTTTGGCAAATGCTTTTTGCAGGTATGCATGCATGTGAGCGCGGCGAGGGTCACATCACAAGAGGGTTGTCAGATTTCCAGCTGATATTGGATAAGCATTGACACAGCAACAATTTGTTAGGTAACACGACGCCGTTTGAACTGCTGCTGATAACGCATCTATTTTTGGGTAAAGCCCTGTAATAAAACACAGCATGATGCTGTAGAAACTTTGACAAGATTAGTGGCAAAATGGAGTCATGTGCAGGGGGAGGGCCAATAAAAATAGAGATGTGATCGGTCAACAATGCTTCCCATAACCTTCAGTCTGCTCTGTGACTATCCATGTGCATGATTTTCTGTGCTATTTTTGTTTGTGTCTATCAGCATTTGGACTTTCTCTTTTAATGCAGCTGGATCCTTCGGCTCATTAGTCTTCGTGATTGCCATATTTTCTCCTTCAACATGCCAACCTGACTGTCACTGAGACCAGTTTCGCCTGGCGCTCTGTCAATCTGTCACTTATTCATACACTAACACTGTGATTAACTGTGCCTGTATAAGTTAAGGTGTCCTGAAGAGGTCATGGGAAGGTTATAGCTTGTCACTGATCGTTTAATTTACACTAGTGAACTCGCCACAGCTTGATATTTGTACCTGGCAACAAGGCAAGACACCACTCTGCAATGAGTAGATTAATACAAATGCTAACTGTAAAATTTTGCAGAGGATGAGTCATAATCATTTTGTTGATCCCATTATTTTGCCACTGTGAGGCTGACATTTTGAGTGAAACATCTGAACTATGGGATACTGATGTAATATAAGGATCAGACATTATTGTTCCCAGTTTCTTTATTATCTTTAAAATTGAAAACACTGACTTCCCATCAGCCTCTGTTGCGCTTTGTTTAGTCGTAATTAGAAAATCTTAGCATTTTAACACACGGATATGTAGCTACCTCATTATTCATTAACAATTTTTTTATATTTTTTATAGTTGTAGAACTTTAGGAAAAAAACATAATTTTAATTAAAACACATAAAACACTTCTACTGTCAAGTCACTGTTGGAACCTCTTCTTCATGTGTTTTAGTTAAAAGGACAAAATACTTTTGAACCATTCATGTAAATAGCAGTTGGATGGGATAGTTGGTTCCTTGTCTTCACACCAACAATGATGATTTTGTTAATCTGCTTGGCAACACTTCTCAAAGACACACATACATACTATAAAAAAAATCCTGTCCACCAGCTTCTCTGTCATTGACTCAGTCAGCCAGCTGGGGAGACTTTCAGTCCGTGTCACTTGGCTCGCTGTTGGCTGGAAAAGATGACACAACAACACATGTGGGGCCCTTAGCCAGCTGTGAAGACTGTATATCCCTGACAAAAAAACCCACCCCACCCCCTCGTCTTTAAATCCATGTCATTTGGCTCACTGTTGACTCCAAAAGATCACACAGTGCACATGCGGTGCTGACCTTCAACCCAGCCCCCCTGCCGCCTGCTGCGTATATCTCAGCAGGCATAATGTGTCTAAACATTAACTCTGGAGACTGGGCACAGTTTAGTCTAATGGGGCTGGCGGGAATGTGTGTACCGTGTGTACTTATGTGTCTAAATGCATATGTACACCTGTTGCGCAAGACTTGGTGACGAGGTCTAAAAAGAAAGATGTCGTTAAATGTTTAGATTTTGCGAGCTCGCAGCAGGAGAGAGAAGTCTCATCTGTGCGTGGTGTTAATTAACATCCTAACCAGCAGTGAGACTGAGGCAGAGGGAAGAAGATGCTGCCGCTTGAAATTCATAATCTCTGTCATAATCACTTACTTGCAGCGTTGGTGAGTTCAGGGTGCAGAAAGCACCTGCTGCACTGGCACAGTCTGACCAGAGTCCTTCTGGCACTGCCGGGGCTGATGTGCACCTGCGCCGCACCAGAAAGCCCCACCTGTGCTGTGGATCCCACATCTACATCCACACTGGGGTCTCGTTGCCACCTGCAGTACAGCGTCCTTTTTCATGAGTCAGGGTGGTTCACAGCCTTGGAGCTGACATGTGAGCAGCTGTTCTTTCAGCCCGTGAGGACAGTTGAGGCTTTGTGTGCGGTGAAGAAAAGACCTACTTGTCAAAACTGTGACGTGAAAGTCCCCCTGCTCTGTGTCACAGTGTCAGAGGAGATTTTGGGTCAAGTCATGTGTGAACACTGTCACGTACAGCACTATAAATGACTCATAGTACTATTATGTCAACCAGGTACAGAGTGAAATTGGCTTTATCTTGAACGCCTCATTCTTGTTCTTTGACTGCTGCTTGGCTGAAGGAGTGGAGGATCACAGATGAATAATCTGCAAGATTGTAACATGTTATCAACCCTGCTGTTCAATTATTTCCTATCCTTGCTGGCAACCTCATTTTAGACCAAAACAGGGACGGGAAATGGGAGGAAGTATCTTCAAGTGTCAATAAAATAATTCACGTCAATCATTTACACTCAACTATTTTTAAATATTGTTTATTTCTATCCCACTGTATCGTGTCCATACAACTGGGCCAATGCATTAACGTGAACTCCAAGGTCATTTGCATTTGCTCCAGGACCACTGGGGGGCGGTAGGGTACTGACACACCGATGATGGGGAACTTAATCTCAAGTAACTCAGGTGGTTTCCCCCAGAACTCACAGTGCCACACGCCTGCTAAGTGAATGACCAGAACGTTCATGAATGACTGGCATTTGAAGTCACGTCAGTTTTAGCTGCGACCTTGTCTCTAATGCCCTGGTTGCACTTATGAATCATAGTGCAAACGCAATCCTTTCCGCTAACTTTCTGCGTCAGTAGGCAGTTTTCAATTGATCATTTGCCCTTGTTTTTTTTTTCCTCCACACGCCCCCACCCCCCCACCAAAAATCAAACAAAACAAAAAATAAGCAAACATAAAAAGTGTATAGTGGTATGTGTAATGATTGTTTCCTGGAAAGTTTGTCCTCTCCTGTAATTTGGCTTTTCTGGTCAGAGGGTACATTAGGTCAAACACACAAACACAAAGGGGAAGAGTGGCAGAAGGCAGAAATGAAAGGCAGTGATTTAGAGAACCAGAGGAGAACATGTACAGATCATAGTGTTCGTTCTAAGAGTCCATAAATCACCTGTGGTTGACCCTCTGACCATGTTGCAACACATGACACTTCTTCTACTGGTTGCTGCTCAGTTCAGCAGCTGCTGCAGGGGAAACTTTTTTTTCCTTTTCAAAAATCTCTAATAAACATGAATCTCTCACCTTGATATTTTATGCCTCCCAACACCCCATTCTCACCCCCTCAAGCACTTTGAAGACCTGAAAAGCCACCATTGTTTATTTCAGAGCAGAACGTGGAAAAAAAAAATCTGCCACTCATGTGAATGATATGGAAATTTGGGACATGGGAATTTGAGTTTGTGAAAGCCATAAAAAGGAATAATAGCTCTGGAAATGTGTGACTTTGATGAATGTGATTTGTGGGGGCATGAATGGAAATATTGTTATGGGAGGATTTATTATGGTTTTGTGTGGGAATTTACAAACCACAGGCTGAGAGAGAGAGGGGGAAAATATGATGGATTTCATTTTTATCTGATGCTGGGTTTCCTGCTTTTACAGTCTATTGACTGCATGTGCTTGCACATGCACACATGTGCTCACAGTATGTATGTATGTATGTATGTATGCATACGTTCACGTGTTGTTAGTCAGATGGAATAAAAGCTTTGTTGTCAGCACCTATGGAAAACATGACTGCACAAAGTCACAAGACAACCATTGTAATTAGCCAGTGTCAAATATTTGACTTTGTCATTTGAACCACCTGTCTCTCACAACACACACACACACACACACACACACACACACACACAGACACAGACACACAGACACACACACACACAGTTGTTTTTGTAGAGCACTGTGTTGAGTTACATTAATTCCTTTGGTCCCTTGACTTTTTTTTACCCAACATTTCAACATAACACAACATATAAAAATCTGAATTTGGAAAAAAACCTTCACTGATCCATGCAGGGTTTATCCTTTGTCCAATATCGTTCTAGGCATGTCTCCATAACTGCTCCTGAACTGAGACATTCAATATTTGACAACCAACAACAACGATCTATAAAATTGTTTGAGTAAGCAGACAAACTGAAATGATCAAAAAAAGAAAAGATATCATACACACCAAATAAGGTACAAAATAGAAAGCAAATCCAAGTTATCCACATGATTAAGAAAACCAATATAGGAGCTTTTGTCTCGCTTTTAGTTTCAGGCAGAATGGTTTGATTCAGTTTGAGATGAAGGTTAATTTTAACCCACATCTGCAGCAAACTCAAAGAAATCTTCTCCGACCTTTGACCTCTATAAGTCCAACATCGGTATAGATTTACTAAAGTGGAGACTCTGGCAGTGACCACTTCCATATACATTTCAAATAAGAAAAAAAATATATATTTGGATACAGCTGAATCAGCCCTTGAAGCAGTAAAACTGTAACATGAACTGAGACACGAGACAGTTTGACTCTCAAGTTTTTGTTCAGTGGCCCGTGCCGTCAACAAATCAAACTGGCGGTGGAAAAGTCAGCCATACATTTTTTTTTCCATTCAAGCTATGATATCTAGTCTGGGGATTAACCTTTCCCATTACTTATCTTAAATCACCGATTTGTCTGAAACAGTGAGATAAGCCCCGTAATGTTGTCTCAGTATTTTGTGGCTCGGTCTTCCCACACACAACCTGCCATTACTGTAGACAAGGGCTAAAGGGAAATGTATAATACACAAACAAACATTACACAATCAAAGGAATCGTTGGTCATGATATAACTTAATGTTTATGTCTATTCTCCTGAGGCAGTAATGCAGCGGAGAAGATGCCAATTCCTGCGCTGAGGAAGACCGTTGAAAGTTTACAGCCTTGGGCCAACTCCATTACCGAGAACCTGGTGGATATTTTAGACATCAGCTCTCACCACTGCAGAATGTAGATAAACACATACCATTTAAGTTCCCTGTCATAATCCTACAGTCAACAAACCTTCCCTGGCAACACTGCCCTGCCAGTTTACAATGCTAAGTCACAATTACAGTACCTCTAATTACTGGGTTACCTCTGCGTATGCATGTGAGTTCGCATATCTGTGTTTCTGGCCGGCCGCGCCAGAGTCTGCAGGAGCAGGAGGTTTGGGGATGTGGTTGCAGGGTAGATGGAATCCCTCAAATGCATTACTGCATGGTTCTCCTCAAGCTATAAAATGTATTTTAAACAGATGCACCAAAAATAGCGCATTTGCCGTTGCATATATAAAACAAAAAGGGGATGGAGGCACATTCTTGGAGCGTGAGTTAAAAATCAACACGAGCAGCAGAGATCGTGCGAGAAAGACAAAGAAGGTCCGAAGATGTTGTGGAGTCATCGTAGCTGTCTTTCTAAGAAATAGCTTTCATGTTCTCACTCCGTTTTCACTGCCACAACTCTGGGGTTATATTTGGCCTGTGTTGCTCTGCTCTGCCCTCCTTTGTAACCGGCCTTTCCTCCTGTCTCACCAGGAGATGGTGAGAGAAATAAGAGTCTCACGGCCATGCTAGTTACTCTGTGTGGTTGCATTTAACCACAGTGGTGATTTGAGATAAATAGATGAGTGTCACTATGCTAAATCCACACACTGACAATCCCGACATGTTAATGTTGAGTGGGTCATAGCGGCATGTTTAACATCTTCTAGTTCGTCATCCTCGTCTTATGTCTAGGCTGTATTTACATTACATTATCAACTAGAGAGCAATCGGAGGACAAACATCTCCTAAGGTATAATTCAGCTGACTCGTGCCTTTGAATGAATATTCAATAAAACAGAATTACAGTATTACTATTGCAGCAACTCATTGCAACAAGGGTAAAACTAACCTGTCTCACGATGGGGCGGCTGTGGCTTAGGTGATAGAGTGGGTCGCCTGTGAATCATAAGGTTGTGGGTTTGATCCTCGGTTCCTCCTGTCCACATGTCAAAGTGTCCTGAACCCTAACTTGGTGGCTAGCGCCTTGCATGGCAGCTCTGTAGCCATTGGTGTGTGAGTGTGTGAATGGGTAAATGAGTGTCCTTGTAAAGCACTTTGAGACCTAGCTTAGCTCATGAAAGCTATATAAATGTACTCCATTTACCAAGATCTGATCAGTGGTTTTTCTCCCAAACAGAGGCAAAAACATGCACACAAAAGAGGAGGTGTTATCTCGAGCAGTAATGGACAGAGAGCAGGACAGAGTGAACCTAGAGGACAAGGGAAGGATGGAGAAATTGAGTTACTGCTCAATAAGTGGGGTGGAAGCATTATGTGATCAATGAATCGATAAAGAAGAGAACAAACGCGAGCAATGACAGGACCAAAGAGCGATCGAGAAAACAACCAAAGACAGGACAACCTTAAAGACAAGCTGTGTTAAAGGACCCTAAAAACGCCGGGGTGACCCTGCTGAAATGTTGAAAACCTGCTCTTGTCTCTGTGTTCACCTTGACCTTTTAATGCCAATGCTCTCTTATTGTCACCACTCCCACTGACATTCAGTGGCTCACATTTCATTTTTAAATTAACCTACAAATGTGCATGAAACATCTATAAAATGCTTTCACTTAGTCTTGCATAGATGCACGGGGGGCTATGTCGTACGCACGCTTGTAAAACACTTATATGCCAGACGTACATACATTACACCCATGTATGTAGCATACACAAAGGCTGCTGCTGATTACTGGCGTGGTTGGGAGAGCTGAGGCCATCGTCCCTGCCAAGAAACTTGTAGCTCTCCCCTGTGCCACTTTCTTCTGAAACCTGAGATGCAACACTGACATTATCTCCTTGCGAGAAGAGTTGGAAAAGAGCAATGGAGGGGCGGCGGCGGGGGCGAGAGGAGGGGTCGCCGAAAAAGCCACGGCGGTTCCACCCGTCCAAGCACAAGACTGCAGATGAACCGGTGTGCACCTGTTTGATACAGCTGTCTCCAAGATTCCTCGCCATGTTGTCAGAAACCCCAATAAACTGTGCATCCTTGCCATAAAGTTTTCTGCGTGATGGGGTTGATAACCTGCAGGCTGTGACCTATAGCTCAGCCCACCTTGCCCCCCGCCAGAAAAATTTGTGGTTGTGTGGTCGGTGTGCGTTAAGCTGCCAGTTGGGAACACATGCCATTCCTAAGAACTCCACAGGACTGGAGTATCTGGTGACAGCGGCTCTTGGCTTACAGATAGTCAATGCTAAAATGAGATACTCTTAGTGGGGGGTGTGGGGAGGTATGGTGGGGGGGGAGGAAAGAGAGAAGTGTAATGTGGAGCTGTGACAATCACGTGTGAATGAGTTCAAGTTTACCCCCTCCTGCATGTTTTCTTTTTCTCTACCACCTCCTCGGTATACAAAGAGTTAAAATTTGGCTACTGGCTTTCATGTGCACTTGATGTAACATTATTTATACAGCATGTGTACACACTGCACAAAGTGAAATCCCATTAGAGCTCACTAGGTTGTTGATAGGCTGGTTACGCTCGCAGTACCTGACCTGAATTCCTAATGGGAGCTTGTTATCGCAGAAAATACCGTGTGAAGTTCTTATAGATACACCTCACTGTACAAGTGCAGTACTCACACTGTATATACTGTCTGTACAGCCTGGGGTTGAAATGAAGTGCTTCATAGATTCACTTTAATAAATTCTGCACGCACATCTGAGGCAGTGTTTCATTCCTTTCAAACTTTTCCCTGAATTTGATAAATATTTGATTTAGTCTTGGAAACGAGTGTGTGTGTGTGTTTGTGTGTGTGTGTGTGTGTGCTCGCTGTCTGTGTGTATTTGTGTGTGTCCTCTTATCTGTCTGTCCTTGAGCCTGAGCCTGCCAGACAAACCGGGGTAAGCCTGCAAACAGACAGAGTAATATGCAGTCATGCTTAAATCTTCAGTATTTCTGGGACATGTCTTTCACCTGTGTGTGCAGGTGCAACTTCAACGCTGAGTAGCAAACTTCCTCTGGGGTCACTGGTTCGTAGGGTTTCAGCGTCTTAGGTCATAGCAGCTGTATGACAAAGGTTTCATGTCTGGCTGGGGAAGCCAAGCTTATCTTGGCATTGTCAGGCTAAGTTAAACAACGGTCAGCCACAACATTGAAACCACCTGGCTAATATTTTGTAGATCGCCCTTCTGCCGCCAAAACAGCTCTGACCGGTCGTGGAGTGGACTCCACAAGTCTCTGAAGGTGTCACGTGGTAGAAAGTAGCAGGATTTAATCAACACATCAGCAACAGCAGATCCTGTAAGTCGTAAAGTGGGACCTCCAAGGACCTCAGACCAAGTTCTGAGCCATGTTTGCAGTGTGGCAGGAAGCATTATCCTGCTGAAAGAGGTCACTGTCATCAGGAATACTGCTGCCATGAAGGGGTGTACGTGGTCTGCAACAAT
Organism: Pseudochromis fuscus; assembly: GCA_900323345.1. Classification (NCBI taxonomy): domain Eukaryota; kingdom Metazoa; phylum Chordata; class Actinopteri; family Pseudochromidae; genus Pseudochromis; species Pseudochromis fuscus. Next base: position 9,624 of record OOFC01015799.1, on the reverse strand, counting down.
GTCTTGGTAGGTGGGGTGTGTCAAAGTAGCATGAATGCAAAACCCAAGGTCGACCAGCAGAACATTGTCCAGAGCATCACGCCACCTCTGCTGACTCATCCTGTTCTTATACTGTATCTTGTTGCCATTTCTTTCTTTGGTAAATGACGCACATGATTCAGACCACTCTCTCCCATCGCTCTATGCCTCAGTCTCCATTTTCCACACAGATCACTGACCCCTGTTGTCTTTTTGGAGATGCTCTGACAATTTGCCTCCTATTCAAGTTGGTGAGATTTTTATGCTTACATGATATATTCCCAAAGCAAATTAATCTTAATCACTTCACCTGTTAGTTTAAATGTTGTGGCTGATTGTTTGTGTAGCACCTGCAAAAGGATTTTGAAATTGCAACATGTGCTACTTCTTCATGACCAACAGAGCAATATATATTCAGCTGATGTCTGAAACTATCAACAGAGCTGCTCCAAGAAACTCTTGCTCCAACTGACTTCAATTCAAAAATTTTAATTTCTATTCTTGAAGCACTCAGTCAATACATTTCCCCCACAAGCCATTATGGTGTCATTAGCTAAAGTCAGGTCTTCTTATCAGTGATCAGGTGATCCATCTTAAAATGAAAATCTAAATGAAGTAGATATTAGACAACAATTTAGAAGTGTGGTTAGTGTGACTGACAGCTCTGAACTTCAGTCTAGTTCATTGGTCAGACCCACCTCCTCACTCCTCCCTTCATATCCAAATATGGTCACTTCTGGCTCCAAACGACCAACATGGTGATGTTCAAATGCCACAGACCAATGTGTGACATCACATTAGCTTCATCCACTCTATATATGGTCTATGGTTATAATAATAACCACTTGGGAAAGGTTTGAGGATGACCGCATGACCAATGGTTGTGATTTAAGAAATAAATGTTCACTGTCAGTCAGAAACTGTAGGTTTTAAGCCAGGACCTTTTCTTGGACCAGTCCTATGGAGAAAGAAAACCCAGAACATCACCTTCCTACATGGATGTTGTGGTTCTAGTACAATACCACACCACCTCCACTATTACTACAGACACAAAAATCATTGTCACTATGATGGCTTCATTTGATAGTTTTGTCAGAAAGAAAATGATGGTACACATATAACATTACATTACAATAAGAACTGTCAAGTAACATGAATAAAAAAAAATCTCACAAAACGAAAACACCAGTTGTTAATAATTTTATGTGAAAAGCTATTTTAATAAAAACAAAGAACTGTCTTTAATTCAGCAAACACACTAAATCTGTCCTAAGTCTCACCTAAGTCATGTAAGAAGTGAAAACCATTGTGTGTTCCTAAAGCTAACTGTGCACTTAAAGTAAAGATGAATAAACTT
>OOFC01015798.1:31773-44073 GCA_900323345.1 Pseudochromis fuscus | reverse complement strand
AGTTGTTGGGTCAGCAGACAATTTTTAACCGTGTGTGTGTGTGTGTGTGTGTGTGTGTGTGTGTGTGTGTGTGTGTGTGTGTGTGTGTGTGTGTGTATGTGTGTGTGTCGTTGGGTCGAAGAGGCGGTTCATTGACCAACAAAGAAATTCCAGATGCTGAGGAATTTGTCTTTACTGGGAATTTTCTGTGTGTGTGTGTGTGTGCGTGTGTGTGTGCGTGTGTGTGTGTGTGTGTGTGTGTGTGTGTGTGAGAGAGAGAGAGAGAGGCCATGAGAAACAGCACAAAACACACACACCCACACACACACACACACCATGCTTCTGCTTCCACCCTTGATCTTCTCTCCGAGTGCAGACGGTATAATCCAGTTTTAAATCCATTGAACACATTAAACTCAGGTTTTCTGTCTCCTTCCTGTTCCTGAGGGAAAAAACTCATCTGGAGCCACATTAACTCCAACACAACACTAAAACCTTCACTTTGAAAGCAGTAGAAATGAAATAGTCTGTTTACGGTGTAATCTCATCTCCTCTGTGGATCATTCAGGCTGAGCTACAGTGGAAAACTTGACTTTGTCATAATTAAAAGTGAACTGGGGTCTTGTAAAACAAGCGTCACGTGGATTCATAATTGTTTCGGAGGCTCGTTAGTCTTTGGGGTTTTAGAAATTTTGGGGATGAAATTCCAGATTTAAGTGTGATTACAACGTCTGTATTTAGCTTCTCTAGACTCTATAGACTAGAAACAGCTGCATTCTATGGAAGTCTACTGCTGCCAATATTAAAAACAACTGTAACTCATGCCAAATAGAAAATATTCTTATAATACTAGTTTGAGGTCAAAACTTTACCTTTCACAAGAATATCAAAAGAAGAACTTTATTACCTTTATTACCAGAGGTTGTGTTTTCACATTTGCTTGCTTGTTTGTTTGTAGTATTATAGAAACACTACTAAAAAGATCTTAAAGTCCACTGAAAAAGAAAAATGTCATTTTGATATTTTAAGATCACAGCTCTGGACATATTATTCACTTTCTTAACGATGGGAGCCAAAAACAAATTACAGTAATGTTGTTTGTGTTTTTGTAATAAAGTTCAATCATCAATTTCACCACAAGAGGGCAGCAGTGGTCAGTCTACAGCATCAGTACAGCTGGATTATTATTGAAGGTTTGTGCTCTCTGAGTGCTTTCTAGTTTTATTTGAAATGTTATTGTATTAAAACCAAATGCAACTCATATCAAACCAAAAAATATGCTTACGATAATTTTGCACAAAAAATATGCTATTATATAAACTTGTGCTTCTGTAGAAATATACCTAAAGGACAATATTCAAATCAAAGTGTAAGCTCCTAGTGTCTGCTAATAAAAAAATAGAGTATTATAAGAGTATATTTTACATTGATAATTTTTGATTCTCCAGAGAACAAAATCAATGCAGATTCGGAAAAATAAAATTCGATTCTGAATTTTCTTGTGTTTTGTTGTTGACAGTCTTCATTTTCCATATCAGGAGTGCTGTCCTCTGCTTTGCTAGGATGGGATTTCCTTCCCATGGTCAAAAGTCAGAGTTTGTCTCGGTGTATAGCCTTGAACGTTTTAGTTTGGGGTCATTTCCTGTTTTGCTGTAAGATGCCTGAGACCTCTGCAATGGAGACGACGGAGAGACTCCCTCAAGTTATTTGGTAATGTTTATAAAAACTGAAATATGTCATCGTTCTGATGTGGATCAACTTTAATTCAATATAACAACGAGATAATCTTCTGAGAATCACTTAATTCCCCAAAAGAAAGACAAAAAATTGAAACAGAGATGAAGTAAGTCACAATGTAAATGTACAAACATGAATGTAACTGGGAAAGTAAACAAGTCTTTATTGTTTTGGTGAATTTAACTCACTGTAGTTTTACCCTTCATGATGAACATGTAACTTTCTGACACAAGCTGTATGTTTGACATGTCCACTTTAAGGCAGTGTCCTCATCGTCCTCGAGTCTGGGAGGAGGTCGTGTCGACCGTCCTGAAGAACTTGGCTCCATTCAGTCTTTGCCTTTATCCGTCCATCTGGTGGCGACTCCTCCTCGTGCTCTTTCAAATGCTTTGATCACTCTGCTGAAGTTTTTTTCAAGCCATTAATGGCTTCAGAAGTCCCAACTCCTCCTCTTGTCATTTTGGAGGAAGCCCTTCGTTTGGCCACGTGTCCGGCGGCGTGTTTGCTCGAATCTCCGTCCTGCGATCAGATAGTCGTCGCTGATTTGACTTTGGAGGAGAGGACCTGCCTGAACCTCCTCTTCAGCTCCTGCATGTTGGGAGATTTGGGTCTGGCCAGGTGGAGGCCTCCACGCCTTTTCTCCCCGTTCCCGCCTCCCAACGCTCGGATCACCTGGAGGAGGAAATACAATCAGCTTCAGTCCACAACTTAAACTGATGTCCAGTAAGTGAGAGGAGACAAACAAGCCAGTTGTACTTTCTCAGCCATAGTTTTCTAACCCCAAAGTACTGAGTATTTGTAAGTACAAACCATCCTTTTGAACTCGCTAACCAATTGAGACATATTCTGGGGTCGCAGGGGTGTGGTCTCGAAGGTCAAACCACACCGAGTCATATTGGTATTTACTATTTATTGCTGTTATTTCATGACAAAATTAATGACAAAGAAAGAGAGACTTTTCACCTCTGTGTGGACAAGGCCTAAATTTGTCTTCTCTTATTGGAAATGGAAAAGTTTTATGGAACCTGAAAGCACTGAAAGCGCTGTAATGCAAACATGCCAGACCTGTAGGTGGCGCTGTAACACTGCCACAGAAATACACCAAAACAGAGAAGAAGACATGAAGCATAAAACTCTTGAGATGTAAAAAAAAAGAAAGAAAAAAGAAGTAAAACACAAGGAGAAGGAGATGGTGGCGTCTACAGGTTGAGGAAGAGGTGCAGCTATAGCAGCATGGTATGGGTTGTTCACTCTGGTACCTGGTTTCAACACAACAGCTCCATGTCAACTAAATGACCATACAATGAAAACCTTTCTTCCTAGACAGCTTGCTTTTTCTTTCCCAGACATTACTCTTCCTCACAATCTGTTACAGGAAAGTAATTGATAGTACGTAGCATCTCTGGGTGGGTTCGGACCAAAAACCTTTTGGTTAACAGTCAAACATGCTAACCAACTGCACCACAGAGACACATTTGAGACACAAAAGGGGTGTGGCCTTGAAGACCACGCCACCTCTACTCATTTTGGTCTAGTCATTATTATTTATTGCTGTGACATGAAATATTAAACACTTAGTTTTTCTTTCCCAGACATTATTTTTCCTCAAAATGTTGTTAATCTCAAAGCTGCAAGATAACGATCATACACACATTATGTCCCTGAGTGGGTTTCAACCAGCAAGCTTTCAGTTAACAGCCGAATGCGCTAACCTATTGCAGCACAGAGACTTCTCTGTGGGTGAAAAGGGGCGTGGCCTCAATGATTCATCTCAAATCGAGCCAACAGGGAAGTGCTGGACATGGCGTATGTGACTAAAACATCCAGCTCTTTATGTCCACCAGCTAGCTGCTAGCTGTACTTGTTTACTGTGCACGTGGTGTTCAGTCAACTACTTTAAAACAGTTTTTGCTGTGTCAGGAAAAGTGGTTCATAAAATGTGAACCTGAAAACAACAAGCAGAAAGATGAAACTGTCATCAGAGCCCTCCTGTCATATCACACACAGTCATTCAAAAGGTTGTTATTACATTAGAAATGGATAAGTGTAGCTTTAAAGTTCTTCATCTTGGATAAAATAAAAAGTTCATGTTTGGGAGTCTGCCCACTTCAATGCTAGAAGAGGAAGCAGGAAACTTAAACAAACCCAAAATGCATTGAGCTGCTGGGGAAACACTCCTGTTACTCCCCCAGAAAAACAAATACACATCCAGAAGAGTCCACTGTGGGTTGTTGTACAACCCATGTCTGACCATAAAGACAAACATGTGGTATTTCTGTATGTTCTGTGCATCAGTGGGAAAACACTCAGAGTTCCCACAGAAAGCCCTGAAGGTGGATGTCTGAATAAAACGGTTAAATAAGGAAAATTCAATATTTCTGATGAACACACTCGTAGACAACAAAGTAACAAACAGATCGGACCTCCTGACAGAGGTGTAGGAAGGCGGCGTGGACTCCCTCGTGGTTTTCTCTGGCCGAGGCCTCGAAGTAAACTCCTCCTGTGGGTGGACAGAGGCAGGGTTCAGATCAGTTTTATCTTCCTGATAACACTCAGCATTCCTCCATCATTACACAGCAGGCAGAATATAGTTCAGATTCACAGGGACGGCCACGTTTCAAAGCAACAAACCAGCAAAACCTGGAGTGAGGAAATTAAAAGGAATTCCTTCAGTGAGCAAATGAAACTGTACTTTTTGAAATGTATTCCAAGTTTGAATACAAAGTAAACAACAGACCACCAACAAACTGATCTCCACCACCATCCGACCCTCAGCCCTCCCACAGAGCTCCACCTGACGATGCATGTGCAAAGTTTCATTGATTAGTTCAAGTCTGCAGAAAGGAGATCAGTGGCTGCCAAATAGTTTCAAGTCTCTTGAGTTTGTTTTTGGAAAGAATTGTCTCTAAGTGAAATGTTTCTGTGAAGTCAGATAACCACAGTTTAACAGTAGGCACCTCTTTCATTAGGAGGAGGAGTCTCTTGGCTGTGAGAACCACACAAGGTAGAGGCTGAACACTGTGGATGATCCAGGAATAGTTAGATCTGGATCAGGTTTAATTTCAACCTTTGAAAACAATGCAAAGGAAAAGGAAATGGAACTTAAATAAGTCCATAAGTTGATGTCTTGTGGTGAGAGTCCATTAGAAAAGTTTAAGGCAATATTTCAACCAATCTTTCTCACCACCAACCAGCCTTTCTGATTGGTTGAAATCGTAGACTTTCATATAGAATGAACAAAACTGACATCATCTGTTGGTTTGTGAATTTTGAAGGCAGGAGTTTGACATTTAAATGGTGAGAATCGAGGAGGCAAGTCCGACCCTTGAACCTGAGGACACTTCCCAATGTGTCTGAGACTCGACTTTAATACTGCTCTCACTGGAGAGCAAACCTGTCAATCATACTAACCACGCCCTTAACTCCTCCCCTTCTTTCAGCCCAGTATCTCCTGAATGATCAATGATTTTCAGATGGACCAATCACTGAGAAGAAGAGTTGACTTCAGCTAATGACGTCAGAATGACTTGTGGGAAAAATGTATTGACTGAATATGTCAGGATGGAAAATGAGGATTTTTGAACTTGAGTCATTTGGCCTCCATTTTCCTGATTGGTTGAAATATATAAAATGCCAGCCTCCATGAAATCCTCCAGGTTGGGGGGATTGTGACATTGAGAGATGGATGTCTGAGTTATGTGAGCTCCTTATTTTCAAACATTCCCATGAATTAATAGTTTATGCCTTAATCTATCTTCCAAACTGAGCTGTATTCATTTGGACTGTCAGCCATGTTTGTACGTATGGTACTGAATTAGAAATATGATTCAAAGAAGAAGAAGAAGAAGAAGAAGGAGGAGGAGGAAGAAGAGGAGGATGGCGTCTCACCTAATGAAGCAGCTAACGTCTCGCCTTCGTCTGCAGGCACTTGTCGGGCTCGCAGCAGGTCGCTCTTGTTGCCGACCTGCAGCAGATTACAGATTAGGGAACAGATTAGATTATGGGATTAGGGTTAGTTGGTAACCGGCAGTGTCTGCTGTGTTTTGGGAGTGAAAGACTTCAGCACTGCTTAATAAATTAGTCAATAAAAAAAGACAAACAGTATATTTTAAATCATGATGCTATACTATTAAATGTTATTATGACTTTTAACATGGTCACATGACAGAACACACACTGACCAGTATGACCGGGATGTTTCCAGAGGGGTGTATGCGCCTGACGTGCTGGTACAGCGGTTGGATGGTTCGGTAGCTGTTGTGGTCGGTGATGGAGAAAACCAGAACGTAACCGTCGGCCCAGTAGATCGACCTGGAAGACCAGTTACCACAGTCCAATGAGCTGAGTGCATTAGGAATAAATAAAAATGTATCTTATTCAGGGGGTTTGAGTCTGACCTGTTGATCTGCTCCTGGCAGTACAGGCCTTCAGCATCGTCCTGTAGAAACACACCATGAGTATTAAGTAGTTAAACTAGAGTGTGTTTAGTTTTCCCCAAAAATGTCTAAAATAAAAACTACAAATAAAAGTTGTTTGAAGTCCACCTAATTTCCACAGCATCTAACTTTAACTATATTAACTGTATCGTGACATATTTGACAAAACATTTGGAGAAATTTGATTGGACCATTGAAAATACAACAAAACACCATAGCAAGCTAGCTAAGATCACCTCTGGACTACGGTACAGTTCCAACACACAAAAAATGTTGGTTGGTTGTTTTAACTGGATTTAACTTGGATTTAACTTAATTAACTTAACCCAGCAAAATGGGATGTTTTTATCCAATGTTTAATTTTCTCAATCAAATTTTTTTTTTCACTCAGCATTAAGTTGTTTATACTCAACAATTTGTGGTTTCTAGTAGTGCTGTCAAACGATCAAAATTTTTATTCAGATTAATCACAGGGTTGCTGTGAATTCATTTTGAATAATCACGATTAAATATCATTACTTTTTAATCTATATTAATCACATTTCATTTTCCATGAGGGTGGTTTGTCACCAGCTGGACGACACATTAGCCGAGGTGCTAGCAGTATGTACTCATGTATGTTTCACATTAATGTGGTATTTTAAGCTGAAAGTGCATCAGAGAAAAGAAAACTTCTTCCTGCTTAGTGTCAGTCAACTATTCTGTCTTGATATTTTTGTCCTCAAACTTCCTATGGAGAGGACCAACATGCTGTTTAGCATCCTCCATTTTTATTGGTTGGTTCTGCTTCCTGTCACCACAGGATTAACTGCCTATTGGTGCAGGTGTGACGGTGACTCCACTTGGACAAACTGCCTGAAATGTGTTGCCAGAGACGTTCAGAGTCATTCTGTGCTGCAGATGGATTCATTGCATTAAAAATTATTAATCAGATTAATCATGATGGTGGATTGATCATTAATTTTGACAGCCTTAGTTTTTAGCCAACATTTTGTGGTTATTTTAACGCCCATGTTACTGGGTTACACTAACCCAGCACTTCATGTAACAAACTACTGATTACTTTACCTGATCAACCAGGCCCAACACGCTTTGAAAGAATACTTTACAAAGACGTGAGGGCCTGGAGCTGCACCGCTGTCTCTCATTTCAAGGGCGGGCTTAGCAAGCTGAGAGGGAACCAATCACAGAAGTCGATATGACGTTAGCGTATTCTGTCAAATGGTGTAGCACGTGTAGCCGCACCACGACAACAAACGAGTGGAGCTATGGCAAACGGAGGAGAGAGGACTAACATTAACGACAGCTGTCGATTTAGAGATTCTATATTTTCCAGTTTTTGCAAAACCGAAGCTCGAGCAGGAGTAAACACTCGTACGGCAGCCATGTCCGACGTTTTCAATGTTTTGATTTGGGAGAAACGCTTGTTCCAGCTTCTCAGTGTGACGCCTCAACAACAGGGGCATGTAATTGGTCCGTCCCAAACTTTGCTCATGAAGGGATTGGCTGTGTCTCTGGTGTCAGACCCTTCTGCATTTGAACAGAATGGAGGAGGGTCTGATTGGTCAGGCTACTGATTACTACTACAGCTGCCACTACTCTCCATCAAAGTATTCTGGTGGTAATCTGGTACTGCACTACTAACACCAGACTGACTGACAGGGAGATGGAAGGACGCTATTGGTTCTGAGCAAGGTGATGAAAGTCATGTGACATTTAGACTTTTTTACCAGAGAGGAAAATTTATTGAACTTTAATATAAAAAACCCATTCAGTCTTCTTCAAATGGGCTTTCAATGCATTGTTCAGGGCAGTAAAAACTAAAATAAGTGAGCGGGCAGTTGGAGATTTTACTGCAAAGGCTCGTTGCCAAGACAAATGACTGTTTATGGACACACAGCAGCTGCTTCAGACTCACGGCTCCGACCCTCCAGACCACCCAGTTGTCAAGTCAGGAACAATTCACTTCATTTTCAGTCCAGTTCAGACCAACTTTGTCCACATAATCACCAAGAAAAATGTAGATTCTCTAACCCAAACTGCTAAAACCTTCACTGGAAGATGACGACCTCAGTCACTTCTGCCTCTTCCTGCCTCCACACACCAATTAGCTGTGTCTAATCTCACAGTGGGTCCATCCTCAGCCTCCGTTATCTCCCTGCAGTGTAGGAAATGAGCAGCTCTGAGGTCTGGTTTTGTAAACAGACCGCCGATGTCGAGCTGGGTGAGCTGAGCGGCACGTTGCACCAATTAAACTCATCATCGGCGAGGAGATTGTCCAGAGGTCACTTCCTCTAACTTCAAGTAAATTCCTGAAATGACTTTGAGATAACTTTTTTTTTGAGATTGTCCAAAATTGATGGGATTCAGGAAGAAGAAATTTTAGTTCTCAAATTCAACAGATGATATCCACTTTTAAACCTTTTAACCAAACTCACTAATTAAAGATCTTCAAGCCTTTCAAAATAAATGTAATTTCCTAACTCCCAAGAGTGAAAACAACTTTTACATTTCAATGGCAAATAAAGGCATTGTTTGTTTTTCATACACTAGCTGTGAACATGCTAACAGTCAGTTACAAAGCACACCAACAGTCAGTTAGCATGCTATGTAGTGCAGTTAAATAACTTCACACAGTTTAATTTAATATTAATATTAGCTATTAACTCCTGTCTGATGACTCTTGAGGCCCTAAAAGCTCAGCTACTACAGCTGTCTGTGTTGTAGATTTGTTCTAAACCTTTACTTTAATTGCATGTATTGAAATAAATGGATTATGCTGCTTCAAATACTACAGCAAAAGAGATCTTAACTGCAATAAAATCAAAGTTTATGCACAAAAGTCCAAATAAACAGGGACATAAAAGCACCTTGTGCATATTTACAGACAAAAATAAAAATGACAAAACTTTTCCAGCAAGCTATCCAGTTGTATTACATGCTAACAGCTACAAGGCAGGCAACTTGTGTTGACACTATACCAAACTAAATTTGAGAATAACCATTAATTACAGATGGCAAGTCAAACTTTTGTACATTAAGTTTTATTTTTGAACTAAACTTGAAATAAGTTAATACATACACCAGGCTATGGTGTTTGGATTAAATGTCACAGATAAACATTTCTACCTTTTAAAATCTAAAAATGTCGCCTGTAAACTTCAGTGGTTACATAGCAACAGGTCGGCAGGTTTTTAAGCAGGAGGCACATTTTTGCACCAAAGATTTTGCTAAGAATTTGAAAAACAAGTATGTTGTCACTATTTTAACACTTTACTAAAGTCCCGTCTTTAGCTTTTAGGCTGGAAAACTGTAAAAGTGACTTCATCAGTGACTATCAGTAAGAGCCATTGTTAAAATCCCCATCTGCAATAGACACTGGTTATATTATTTTTCACTCTCATGTACAATAATCCCTTTAATGTTACAGTTACTTCTGTCATGTGCAAAATTCTTGTTACAATGTCTCTGTAATGTACAATAGTCCCTCCTCTGTTTACATAATCCTGGAAGACTGTAGTTTGATGTTATTTTTTTTAGCCACTGGTTTAGTCATCGCTCAGCACTCCACACTTTCTACATATAAATTGTATTATTGTATATTTCTATAGTTTTTAAGATTTTGCAGATTTTAAGAAGCTGATGTTTGTTTGTAATGGAGCAGTTTGGCACAAGAATTTCCTTTGTGATGAATAAAGTTCTGTCTTATCTTATCTTATCTTATCTTGTCTTCATTATCTATGTGTCCATAAGTGAAGCACTGATGTTCCTAGAAACTGATGCCACCTCAAGGAAAACAGAACTTATTTTTTGCATTCTGTTGTTATCAATCAGCCTCTTTAATCATAATGCAAGTGAAACCTCAGCATGGCGGCTGCCTGTGTGTTTGTGTGTGTGTACCTGCAGAGCCACACAGGGGGTGTCCTGGATCTGAAGCGACACCTCCTCCCCTTCCAGCGTGACCTTCCTGGAGTACAGAGCTCCTGCAGAGACAGCAGGGTTCAGGTGGATGGATGAACGGATCAGTTAATGGGAAGTGAGTCAGTAAACTGAAACAGATGGGACACACACTCACCTGTGTTTGCTTCATAATCTCCAATGAACCTCTTGGTTAAAAATCTGACAATGAGAGCTGAAAAGAAAAGAAAAAAATGCTCATTTGGAAACATGATCACAGTTTTTAAATATCTTCAACCTGCTGCAACCTACTGACCTATATACCACTCTGCTCTGACTGAATGCTGCTGGAATTTCCCTTTTCCCCGACACATACTTTACATTTTGAAGACTTCAGCACGAGACAGTCGAAGTAAACAGACTGTCCCCAAAGTCTGAGCAGAGAAAATGATTCACTGATACTCAGAATCTGATCAATTGGTAAATGATTATCTCATTCTCTGCACTGTTTGTCAAACTCTTGCAGACTTTTGGGAACTCAGCTTCATTTCTTCATGTATTTACTTTCCTCAGTCAGCGTTGATAAGGCAGAGGCTTCTCTATCTGCAGGGTAGTGGAGCATTAAACTGTGGATTTAAGATACTGAAAGGCCTCAAAAGTGATTTAATGGCTCAAATGTATGAAGCTGGACATGTGATAAATGCTGATTAAAAATGCCATAATAATATAATTTTAGAAGAAAAGGGCATCAAGTTGTTGTGAGGATCTTGCAACAAGATGAATATGATACTGGAAAGAGAAACTAAATAGTGAAGGTTCATGTGGTTTTACAAAAATTCAGTTTCACCCTGAGTCATTTACAAAGTTCGGGCCTTTTAGAGAGTGACTGATGTTGCAGAGGAGATAATAAGAAAGGAGATGAACTGCACGAGTACCAACACTGAGGCTCATCCCAAACACAAAAGGATGAAGTGATGTTAACCAGAAGACACAAAGTGAAATTAAAGATGGGAACATTAGTTTATGGGGTATAAAATGTGAAAACACAAATTGTTGGATAAGAACCACAACCTGTTGGACTTAAACAATAAAATGCTGGAAGGTATAAGGTAAAATGCACATACGTTAAAATAAAATACTGGGTGAAAACAGCTCATCTAGCAGGGTTAAACTAACCTAATCCAATATTAACCAGATCTGGGTAAAAAAAACAAACATCTTTTAATTTGTGGGAATATTTAATAATGTGAATTGTCGCCCCCTGCCGAGTGGTTCTGCATCTCCAACATTTTGACTTTTTAAATTATAACCACGGGATTATATTTCTATTTCAACACATCTACTTATAGTGAGATATACATTATTAATCCTCCCTGTGATGGATGTCCCATTCGTACCGGTTTTCCCGACGTTGCTCGCGCCCAGCACCACGATTTTCACGGTCTTGTTGGGCACGCAGTCCAGCAGGGGGTACTCCGGAATGGGGACCAGGAGAAAGTTTCCAGTGCCGCTGCTGTTCATGGTTCCCGGTGGCGCAGGGGCTCCTCCAGTCAGCCGCATTTAGCTGCTCTTCTCCGGCCTCAGATCCCCGCAGCCCTGAGTAACAAACACCAGTATCACTCCAGTAAGGTTCCCATCATGGAAGAAAAAAAACAATTATCCTCCAAGTATCCGAGCTCCAGCCCTGGACTTTGTTCCACTGGGTGATCTGGTCTTCAGCTGATTATCCAACATTAATCACCACATGTTTTAATGTGGAGATAAGAACTATTTACAGGAGAGTGTCCCGCTCCACGGTGCGTCCTGACGCCTCTCAGTGCGCACAGAGAGCGGAGAGAGGGCGGAGAGGGAGGGATGTAGACTCTGAACCGGCCCCTCTGATGGTCCCCTGAGACCAGCCTGGACTAGGCTCCACTCCCCAGTCTCACCAGTAAACTACTAGACGAGAATAATTAGGGTTTATAATGGTGATGCTAAAGGTGCAAAACAGTCATGACACCAAGATGAGGCTGTAAACTAAAATGATTTTTGATTTTATTTTTTTGTAATTTAAACACTTTGAATCTTTTTTAAACTATTTTTTATTGAATATTTATATGGAGGCTCATTACTGTTCATCACAAGTATTTTATACTTAGTATTTTAAGTTAAGTTAATGCAATTTAGGTACAAAATTATGGTTCAGGTGATACAGCTTATGTTTGACTTAAAAAGTTGAAAAAATATTTCATTTGAGTAGTTTGTGAGTATT
>OOFC01015798.1:9577-31423 GCA_900323345.1 Pseudochromis fuscus | reverse complement strand
ACATTGTATGATATGATATGATATGATATGATATGATATTATATTATATTATACTATTTATTACTATATTATTCCATATATACTAAGTATAACTGTAAGTTTCTGCTGTTGTGTAGTTTAATTTAAACATAAACACCACATTTTATTCATTTCTATATAAAGGTAAGCATGAAAACCTACTCACCATTATCCCAGTTTTGTAGTTTTCCACAGTATTTGAGTAAATGTACTCAATTACATTCCTGCACTGGATCAGACACAGAAGAGGACGTCCACCGCTAAGCACCGCCCAGCTCTCCTAACCCCGTGCGAGGAATCGAGCGGACTGAAGTGCCGCTGAGTTGTACGTCGGTGACACGCCCTCACAGCGCCACACTGGACCTTCAAAATAAGACAGAACATTAACTCTTGATTTAGTTGTTTTAATCCTATTATAATTTTAATGTAAATTAGAGCTTCCTAGCAAAAGTTGATAGAACACTTTTATTTATGTTAATATTCAATATTTAGGAAGTTGTAATACCCAGAAAATGAGTATTAGAAATTAAAAAGAAACTGCTTTAACATTATTAGTGGCTAAACTGTGGTAACTTTAGCAACAAATAGCTTTAACTAAACCAAACTAAACCCAAGGTGTACTAATTCTTCTTTTTAAATCTCTTCTTCTTTTTCTCATCTTGCTTTCACCTAATTTAATTGAAAATTATCAAATCAAAAGTTAGGATTTGTTTTGCAATGAATACTCAAATATTATTATTCCTTTTTACTTGAGGATTGTTTATTGTGATTTACACAATACACATGTTTGCTTTGAAGGGGAGGAGCAACATGCAGTGTAGTTTTAGGTGGACTTCATTGTCCTCATCAGTTATATGTGCAGAATGATGTAGGTACAAACTTTGTATTGTACTAAGTATTTTAGTAGAAACTAGAAAATACATTCCCTGAAGAAAATGTATATGAACACTGAAAGCTGATGAATGATTTGCCAAGAATTTCTTAAAAATGCTTAAAAAGGAGAAATAAAAAAGTAGAAACAATATAAATGGTGGAAGAAGCAGAGATAGATTATCCCTCGAAAAACAGAATTTTGTTCTCAAGGGACTTCTTGGTAAAATAAAGGTTAATTAGATTAAAAATTAAATCAAATTATCTTGAGAATACTGCTGAAATTAACTGGTTATTGCAGCAACATGAAGAAACTGTACTTATGGTCCTTCCATGTGGAGATGACTTTTAGGTGTATGCCATAGACTGATTATAGATGAAATATGGGGGCTTGAAAATGAGGCCAGTACAGAAAAGTAAAAATGTGCAACACCCCCGATGGCCAGTAGATGCTGGCTCCATAATATCAGTAAGAGCAGAATCAACAAGCCTGGTCTCCAGAGAGAGCAGCGGTAAACTCAAGTCTCATAATCACTGCATAGTGATCTTGGGTTCAAGGGTCAGAGCCACCTCCTCACTCCTCCCTTCATAATATATGATCACTTCTGGCTCCAAGCATTCAACAGGGGCGTGTTCAGATGCCAAACTCATATAGGGCTACAAATATTCTTGACATGAGGAGATAAATCTGTTATCTTGAGAAAACGAAGGATAGTTTGTTTCGTCTTCTGGAGATGACAATTTGATCTTGTTATCGAGGTCAGGGCAAGATGGAGAAAAGAAAAATGTATTTAATTATGTCCTTTTAGGGCTTCCGTAGTGGTGGACAGTAATTGAAAAGGGGTAACCATGACTTTTATTTTGAAGTCCCGGCCGTTTATCCCAGCTAGCTTCAGCTAGCTTGTTGAGCTCCCAGCAGCGGATCTCCAGAACTCTGCAGCCTCATCGGCTCTGAACATTTCAACACCGGGGTTCGGTCCAACATGGCGGCTTACGGATGGAAATACTGATGACAGTCCGAAAGATCGCCTCGATTTGTACGATGGTAAGAAGCCGGGTGTTTGTGCCGGGTGTTCGTGTCTCCTCTTGTCCGGTCCCTCCCCGCCTCCTCTCCGTACGCTAAGCTAGCTGCTCTGGCTCGTAGCCTGCTAACCTCAACCTGATAATAACAGAAAGTTGGAGCCTGTTAGCAGCCACTCAGTAGCTTTGTATTTACCGCGTCTGTAGAATAACAAGACGGTGATATCAGGTATAAACGAAGCGGATTTTCCAATTTATTAAGCCGCTTGTAGTTTTGTTTATGAGAGAAGGGCAGGGTGGACCAAGGGGGCCAAAACTAGCTAGCTCTGCCTGCTAGTCCAGCGTTAGCCCCTGTGTGTGTGTGGACTGTTTGGTTAAAGTTGTTTACTCTCAGATTTAACAAAGAACATCCTAGTTTGGGTCCGTAGTGTCACAGCTGCTTTTTTCATAGCGGTTGTAGTTATTTGAGTGAAGAAGGGAGTGGATAAAGCTGGGTAGTAGCGGGTGTAAACACATCCAGCCAAGCTGACATCTTTTAATGTGTAACTGATGGAGAAATCCAGCTTTCCCTGTCATGGGATCCACCCTGGCTGTTTGCACAGGATATTTGCAAGCTTCTGCTTCTCACTTTAATTGCAGTGCACTATTTTAACTTAATTAAGCCTTAATACAGAGAGGATTTATAAGATGAATTTATGGGTAACCATTGAAAGCTGGTTGTTTTGTGGCTGTGACTCTGCATTTTTCCTTCCAGTTAACTGTGATACCCCCTATATTGTATTTAGTTCTTTACATATAATGTTTCTAAAGGTAAAAGAGATTCTGCCCTTAAAGTGTCCTTTTGAAAGGGTTTGCTAACATGACACTGTATTCAAAGAGTTCAGAGCTCTCCCAAAATACAATACTAAAATCCAGAAAAGTAAAACACATATGTAACCACAATAAAACTATATAACTGCCAGCCTACACATTTAAGTTGTTATTTAGTGAATAGGATGCTCTGACGTCCTGTGAAAGGCCAGTGATACAGGATGTAGTGTTTTCTTTGGACCGAATATTATTTATAAGGTGGTAAAGTCTTGTTTTAGAAAACAAGAAGGTTCTTTGCTTCATGCTTTGCGTTCACAGACTTGTTTGTAAATGAAATGAGTCTGATTGTGTTCGGTGCTACAGTTTTGTCTCTGTGAAGCAGGACAGCAGGAAATGTTTGTCAGCAGTGGGGCTGCGATGATTAGTCGACAACAAGCGATAATAAAAATAGTCGCCACTGAATTTAATTGTCGAGTATTGTCACCAGACATCAGAGTGAGGCATCTCCCTTCTTTCCTATCTGCTCAGAGGTACACATGTACAGTAGCATTCAGCAGCAGGTAATCAATATGGCGGTGGCTGATGTTTTACTTTTTGTATCAGTTGTAGCACAGTCAATTAAAGGATAGAGCTAAAACTAACGACTATCCTGATAGTCGATTAATCATCAACTGTTAAAAGGACTAGTCGACTAATAGAAAAATAAATCACTATTATTAATTGGCTCTTATTATTAGCTGTCAGCTTTAGCACAGGTTGTTTAAGTTATGTGCTAATTAATAAAAAAGTCATTAAAGATACTTCATTCAGAAATACATCTTTTAATCAACTCTGCTGCTGATATCAGCTGCTACTGATACAGGATCTTAATTAAAAAATGTCCCAGTTCTTCTCCAAGGACAGACACAGCGTTCAGTGTTGATATAAACTATAAATAAATAAAATGGTGCCAGTTTTTTCTAAACATAGACAAGTAATCCTTTTCTTTTTTGAGTTTAACATCAGCCAACACTATGTTGTTTACTTGCAGCTGAATGCTATTGTGCAACTCTGAGCAGAGATAGGAAGGAAGAGAGATGTCTCACTCCTTTGGAAAAACACGTCTGGAGACAATAGTTGACAACTGAATCTGTCAGAACTGTTGTCGTTGTCGACTAATGGTTGCACCCATATTAAAAGATGTTTCTCGGTGAGGTATTCATCTTTCTTGTCTTTATAATTGATAAAGACATTGTACAACCTCATGCTAAATTGGCTGGTCTCCTACACAGAGAGAGAGAGGTTCAGGGTAAAAAGGTCAAACCCAGTAACTCTGCTTCATTTGCTCCTTGTGTCTTTATCACTTGTTTCAGCAGCAGCAGCAGACGGTGCAGCTTAAATCCAGAAGATTAACTTCTGACTGTAACTTATCCTGTTTCTCCCCGCTGCACCTTTCAGGGCTGACAGACGGTCAGCCACCAGTCTGCTGCAGTCTTCTAATTTGTTGCAGTGTGCGTGTGCTGAGTGTTTTGTTGACCACACACGGGCTGTGTAACCCACTTAAGTGTGGAGCCCCAGCTTTGGTTTACCAGCACCCACTGGACAAATACAGGCAGGGGCTGGGTATCAGTCAGGACTGTTTGCAGCTTTGGCTGCCGACCAACTGCTGCTGCTGCTGCCGCCGCTGCCAACAGTGCCGGGAGGTGTTTGGGTTTTTCAGAAAAATGTATTTGGCTTGTGAAAGCATGAAAAGTCACAAGCAGGGGGAGAAGTGTTCACCCAGATTTGTGTGATAACTGGATGGTATTAATTAACTTTAATACGAGGGGTGTGAATCCTTCCTGATGTGTATCTACCACAGACTGTGTGTCTGTGGTAGATACACATCTGTGTGGACTCACATTTTGAGGCCAGGAGTCTGGTATTTGAATGTGGCCATGTTCATCGGAGCCAGAAGTGACCATATTTGGATATGAGTGGAGGAGTGAGGAGGCGGGTCTGACCTTTCTATTTGAGGACACTGTCCAATGTGCTGAGACTGGATTCTGCTGCTGCAGTCAAACTAACCACGCCCCTAACTCCTCCCTTTCCCATTTTTTATGTTGATTCACAGAGAAACAGAAATCTGACAAATATTGAAGTGATCACCAAATATCTGGTTAGATTCCTAGTTATTTTCATGTATTCTTTAATTGCATAGTAAATTTAATACATTTAGATAAAAACCAAAGACTTGTAGCAACTAGAAGTAGTGAACTATAGATTTGAGTCTAATTTTTTAGAATAGTTAATTTTAGAGTCATTTATTTAAATTAACCTAGACTTTTGTATTTATCATTCAGATAATACACAATATAGATTGTGTACAATATAGATTGTGTATTATTGGCTCAGAGACAGTGCAGTGGTCACACGTTTTGTAGAAAACGGAAGAATAAATAAACTCAAACATAATGTCGATTAAAAACTGTGTAAACAAATATTTTATTTTAAAGTCTTGGACCAAGAACTTTTACTTTGTGTTTTAAATTAAAATTGTAAACGTATTAAAGTATTTCTTTTGGCATTTTTGTCAAAGCTTCCATTGTTTTGGAACAAATATTGAAAAATTAATTCCATATACACACTTTTAAAGATTATATCATCACCACACAGTCTGTTTATGTACAGAATTAGATAGATTTTTTTTTCTGAGCACTTAAGCAACAAAATGTTGACTTGGATATCCGTCTCTTAGCTGCTGTGAAGCTTTAAAGTGCATAATTTAGTTTATTTTAGACAGTTTTTGACATTTCTCTGCAGCTTGTTGCATTAGAAATGTTGTTTATCATCCGCAGAGTATAAAAGACTGTTTTTTGTTCTTGTACAGATTGTCACGATTCATAAACATAATCACAGTCACTTAACGCCCGCTGTGGGAAAACATTTCAAAGTTCTTGCTTCAAGTTAAATGAATGAAACTGTGCGTCTTCTTTGTCATCCACCCTCGACATGAGGTGGCTTGTGTTTGTGAGCAGCTTTGTTTACACCCTGCCGCTCGTCGCAGGCTGTTGTTTGTTGGATAAATAACCTCAGCCCGTCCACTCACCTCGTGTTGACTTTACACGGTTTGCTGCGTGAGGATGAGTCAAATAAAAACAACATAGCTCTGCTTGTGTAGTCATTCATGCCTGAAGGAAAAGCAGCATCATCATCATCCTCATCATGCCTCCTCCCTCTGTTTCTCCTTCAATCATCAGTTTCTAGAAAAGAAATGACTGAATGTCTTTTTACAAACTCAAGGTCTCTTTGACCTTAATTTGACCCCACACACGCGCAGACAGGTTTGTCTAACTCTAGAAGACATGCAGCTTTTATTCTGACAGGATTTCTGCAGCAGATTGTTTCTTTAAGATTCATGTAAAATGGAAAATATCTTTTTAATCTTTTTTTGATCACATCTCTGGTCGTATTGTTCAGTTACTCACACCTCAGTCCCAACCGGCCGTCCTCCTTTTACAGGCTGTGTACGTGCAAAAAACACCAACAAACCCACGGTTCAAGCAAGTGTATCTTAGGAAATTTGGAGCCCATAGACCGCCCGTTAGCACATGCAGAGGAAGGTGATCATGATCAAGAAACTATGAATTCCCACGTTTTAGCAGTGACACAAGTCACCCATCCAGCCATTGACCTGCGGACGCCATACATCATCAAAGCCTTGGCTTTGATGATGTATGGCGTCCGCAGGTCTGTCGTGCGTGTTTGGGTTTTTTTTTGTGGTTGTGGGAAGAAAACCATGGTGAAAGATGCACGGTGCCCACAAGGAGGACGGACGGCAGGAGCAAGTCTTCCTGCTTGTGTGGAGTACAGCAAACACACTCACAATGAACAAAATAAATCCAACACACAAAGCAAGTGCAACGCCTGTGCACCTGCTGCAAGACTGCTGCAAGTCTTCAGTACTACCTACACACATCCATAATCTCATTTGTGTTGGTGAGGACATGTCCTGTCACCCTTGCCCTGCAAGATGAATCCCTGACAACTTTATTTGACCTTATTTGACTTTATTTTACGATTCCTAAATTTGTGCGTCCAGTCGGGGCCAAGGCTTTGATGATGTAATATCAAAGTTCAATTGCATTTGTTTCTTCAGATGTGGAATGCAATCTCTCCTTATGCACATCAGAGCATTTCAAGTCATTGTGGTCCAGCAGGGGGCGCTCTAAAACTTTCAGTTTGACCTACTGCGCATCCCAGTGACCTATCCGAAGCTACGCTAATGGTAATCTGGACAACAGTAGTGAGCAGAGCCGTCCTTAAACCCACAGTCATGACACTAAAACAGCTGAGAAGCAGCGTGTGGAGGTGTTTAGGTTCTACATCAACATCATGAACAAAGATCCTGATGTTTGTTTGGTCTGAAAAAAAAAATGTGTTGAATCACTGGGCATTTTAAATTAGTTTGAATTTATTTTTTTTCAGTGCCAGCCTTGTGTAGTAGTAATCAGTTTGTTGTAATGGTATCATTAGCTAGTACAGAGTACTAATGTTAGCTAGTTAGCTGTGGTGTTTCCTTGTGTTTCAATGGTCCAGTCACAATACTGAAGGTAGATCCTGTGGAGATGCTGTTTCAAGTGGACTATAGTATAAGTATAAATGAGCTGTTATGGCTGGGAAATGAAAAATAAAAAATAATTCTCTGTAAATGTATAAGTTTTATTGTTACTGTACCACCTGACGGAGCAGTGGAGTTTCTTTGCTTTTCAATTTTGTTTCACAGCTGAATCACAGGAGGAAATGTGGGTATTTTGGTGCTATAACAAAATCAAGAAGTGGCCTTTAATAGCACAAGTCGAAACAGTGCACTGACAATGTGGCAAAACAGGACGAATTTTGGGATATTTTTGCATGACATTAGATTATTTACGAGTAGTCTTGTAACAGAACTCACTTAGTTTTATTGACAAAAGTGCAAAAATCTTTGAACGGTGACATTATTTTGAATCATTTTTTGGGAGAATCAACTCTAAGATGCCTCATAAGTATCCTAAAATATAGTTAAAGTCTTTACGTGCGGGCGATTAATGCAGCATTCGGATGTAGAGACAAAGCAGAAAACACAGCTGCAGCAAACAGACGTTTACAGAACAGGAAAACCAGAAAACAATGAAGAGGAACTGAAGGACAAAGGGTTTCTGACAGATGATTGTACTTTACTTGGATAACTATGTACAAGAAAGGAAAAGACTCATTTACTGTGGTTAAAGATACTCACATGTGGATGTTTGACACAGAGATCACACTGAATGATATTAAAATGTTTTTCTTGTGTTCTTCTGTTGCAGGGCGCCAATGCCTCTGCCTTGGAAAAGGAGATTGGACCGGAACAGTTTCCCGTAAATGAACACTACTTTGGATTGGTCAATGTAAGTGTCAGTCATTACCACAGACTGTATGTAGGAGACATGGTCACCGCGACGTCACCCGCTGGTTTATGTCATTTTAAATTTAGGAGTTTGGTATTTGAACATGGCCATGTTTTTTTTTATGGAGCCAGAAGTGACCATATTTGCATATAAAGGGAGGAGTGAGGAGGCGGGTCTGACCCTTGAACCCAAGCACACTGTGCAGTGTGTATGAGACTGGAGTTCAGCTGTGAATGAGCCTCTAAACCACCTGTAAATCACTGGAGACCAGAGCTGTCAATCAAGCTAACCACACCCAATAACACCTCCTCTTTTTAATATCTTGTCAATGATAAAATGATTTTCAGATGGACCACAAAAACATTTATGGACATATTACAGTGACCTTTTTTGAATTGGAGCCAGCATCTAGTGGTGGTTGGTGGTACTGCACATTTTTACACTTTTGAGACCCAGTGGCTACGTCTGTCTTGTTATATAGTGTGTATGGTCATAAGAGCGTCTGTCACATGGGCTCAGATAACTACAAGTATTCAGATAAAAGCTGAGTCTCTAATTACAAGAACAGGTGAAGGTTGGACCCTGAAATACAGACCAGTTGATAGATTAAACATATAGTGTGCTTCCAAATGTTTCACAGGAAGATAACTGGTAAGAAATTAGGGGTTTCTGTCTATTGCCACCAGTAACATTTTTGATCCCATTGGAAGTGTCAGATATAATCATTTTCAACGTTTTGTTGTTCTGATAAAATGCCTATTACCTCCTGAATGATGAAGAGAAGAGTTGATTTTATCTATTACAGAATTCTGCTAAATAATCAGCAAGTAACCAGTTAATAAACAAAATTATTGGTCAACTTTTATTCAAACTTAGACTTATGGACCTTGCATATTATTTATAATTGACTTCTGTTTAAACTCAGAAACTGTATTTTGATTAATTTCTCACTAATCAAACAGTTGATTTCTAACCAGTGAATATCTGTAACTTACTTATAACTTTTCCCATCGATTTCTATTGAAAATGATTAGTGGGCGTGTGCATTGAGACCTGGTGGCTACGTCCATCTTTCATATCCAGTCTACAACCATTACACTGTGGTGCAGCACCTCTGGCTCTCCAGAAAACTTCATACACTGGGTGTAAGAGCAGTTAACAGTGATGTTTGTCTTTTCTCTCTTTCTTTCCAGTTTGGCAACACCTGCTACTGTAACTCAGTGCTGCAGGCTCTGTACTTCTGTCGACCGTTCAGGGAGAAGGTGCTGGCGTACAAGGTAGGTGACAAGAGACACCTGGTCACTGGACTGGCGAGAATGCACCTATAAATACCTTATTAGTCGATAAGAGAATAATCTTTGTGGTTATTGAACTACTGTATGTGTGTCCTGTGCGGGTGAGCTTCTTACATGAGTTTGAATTTGTAGTAATTATATTTTTGTGGCTGTGGCGTTACTTAGAGTGTATTTAGAAGTTATTAAGTGTACAAGCTGCAGTCTGGGGGCACATCTGTAACATTAAAGTTCAAAGAAGCAACAAAATGAATGTTAAAGCAGCTTCTGACCATAAATCATCCATCAAGCAGTCCAAAGAAATTGGTGTTAGAACATTTTACCTCAAAGAAAAGGCCTGAGAAATGTTATCTGTCAAAACCCTTGACTGGAGAGTTTGGGACTGTGTAACAGATGAGCAGGATGAAGAGTCAGCATCGGGCTACACAGACGTGGAGGTTACTTTAGGTCAGGCTCTGATAAACGTGTGTTTCAGGTTTTATTTTGATGAGAGAAAATCCTCAGGAATGAGAACGAATAAGATCTGCACAACATCCCAGATACACTGTTGGTACACCAGAAAGTCATTCTGCTTCTCCTCCTCCTCCTCCTCTTTCTGTCTCTTCGTCTCCTTCTTCTCCTCCTCCTCCTCTCCAGGTGCAGCCCCGTCGTAAGGAGTCCCTCCTCACCTGCCTGGCCGACCTGTTCAACAGCATCGCCACACAGAAGAAGAAAGTCGGAGTTATTCCTCCCAAGAAATTCATCTCACGGCTAAGAAAAGAGAATGGTGGGTTCAGCGTGACGAGATAGAGAATATTGAATCCTTAGATGTAGAACAGCTGTAGATCTTTGTGCCACAACGTGCAGCTGCTGCTTGTATCCATCCACAAGCAGATGTTTAGAAACTGTGAAATGTCCTGTCATCAGTCACTTGTTTAAATTGACTTCCTGGAGATTGGCGAGGGAGGATGGGATGAGGCAGAGAGACAGGAAGAAGGAAAAAGAGAGAGGATGGGGGGGGTAATCTCACAGCTGAGGAAATAAAATTGTCAGCCAAATCATGGAGTGGAAAGCAAATGAAAACCAAGAGACTGTCTTAATTGGCTGTATTTCTCACTGCCAGCTCATACTGATTCATTCTTATTTCCCTTTCTCTCTCTGTATATTATTTTTGTGCATTTTCATATTTCCTTGTTTCTTTGTCGCAGAGCTGTTTGACAACTACATGCAGCAGGACGCCCACGAATTCCTCAACTACCTCCTCAACACCATCGCAGACCTGCTCCAGGAGGAGAAGAGCCAGGAGCGACAACAGAACGGCAAACTGGTCCAGAACGGAGGAAGTGGTGGTGATGGTGGAGGAGGAGGAGGAGGAGGTGGAGGAGAAGGGGAAGGAGGGAAGGAGACGCAGCAGACTTGGGTCCATGAGATCTTCCAGGGAACGCTGACCAACGAGACGCGCTGCCTCAACTGTGAAGCTGTAAGTGGTTTGTGTGCTCGGGGCAGGATTAGTCCAATTAGGCTCGGCCTCGTTTGAGAATAATAGTGTCTTATCCTGCTACAGTTTGGGAGAATGGAACTGAAGAGGAATGATGCAATTACCCTGGACTCTTCACAAAAAGAGCACAAATTACCAAACTTAAAGATAAAGTGCATAGAAAGCAAAAGCAGGGAGTCAATTAAAAGTACAAAAGTGTAATAAAACTGCACATGTGGGTAAGTTACACATGTAGTGTACCTGCAAATGTTTTGCAATAAAAGCCCTGTTTAGAAATTACAGATTTCTGTCCACTAGAGGTGGGCGATATATGTCGTCTACCATATAATCGTAAACATTGTTTTGACAATGTGCAGTTTTGCGTAATCGAGTATTTATTATTATTATTATTATTATTATTATTATTATTATTATCTCAAAAATAAAACAAACGAAAGAAGTTTACGAAGACAGTAAAAGAGAGGTGCATAAAACTCCTCATTTCCTGAATTCGTGCCTCAGGAGCCAATCAGCATGCAGGATTCAGTCATGTGACGATAGTGTCATCTCCCACAAGAGGTGTCTGCAGAAACAAAACACACGGATGAGGAAGTTTTGTAATTTTTTGGATGACATTATTCAATAAGTGAACAATACAGCCAGCGATGTGACCTTAAAGGATTAACTTTTAATGTTTTTGATCCACTCCACCACTGATTCTGTTCGAAACCTCAAGACAAAGATGTGCACAAACATATGAGGTTAAAGAATACAACAATATAATGTTGAAAGAACTTTTTGTTGTTCTAGAAAAGTACCACACCACTCTGTTATTCCAGGCACTGTGGGGGGACCACTATGTCTTTACTTTGTCCTCCTTTAATCTCATCTTGCTGTTTCACTATAAAAGCCCTCTTACTATAGAAAGCTTTTAATTTGAAAGGGCTCCAAGAAATGTTGAACTTATAACAATTAACAGCATAATCCAGTAACTTTGTTTTATTTGCTCCTGATCCCATTCAAGCTTTAATGACTATTTGTGCTGATTAAAAAGAGGGAGTTAGAAATAAAGTCCTGCCTCTATTACATGGGAGGCTGTGGCTCAGGTGGTAGAGCGGGTCACCTGTGTAAGGTTGTGGGTTCGACCCCCAGCTTCTCCTGTCCACATGTCTAAGTGTCCTTGGGCAAGACACTGCACTCTAAGTTGCTAATGGTCCTAACGGTGGCTAGCGCCTTGCATGGCAGCTCGGTAGCCATTGGTGTGTGAGTGTGTGTGTGTGTGTGAGTGAGAATGGGTGAATGAGTTGCCTTGTAAAGTTCTTTGGGACCTAGCTATGGTAATGAAAGTGCTATATAAATGTACTGCATTTACCATTTACCATAATACAAGCTGGCCTCTAATAGAGGCCTGTTACCTTCTGCAGGTTTGGTAAACACAGTTATTATTTGAGAAAGTTCAGTATTTATCACGTCATTGGTCGATTTGGAAGGACAATCAAAAAAATATACTATTTTTATATAATATAAAAAATAAGGTTTGATATATATATATTACGCCAAAAATTTAACATGTCTTTGTCATGTACTGAATTTAAAAATCAATTCTTCAAGAAGCTAATAATATTTAATTATCAGAAGTATGTACATTTTCACATACAAATTCAGAATGATTACACACTTACTAATAACCTTCAGTGTCATCTCGGTGTAAAAGAAAATCCTGCCTCACGACTTTAATTATTATTAATTATTATTATTTGTTGTTTTTTTAACACTGATTACACTATGTATGTTTGTTTGGGGATTTATCTGTTCATAGTATTAGAACACAGTATTTTTTTACACTTTAAATAAACAAAACTGTGAGGCTGTGTGTCTCTGCTCATGCTGCAGGTGAGCAGTAAAGACGAGGACTTCTTGGATCTGTCGGTGGACGTCGAACAGAACACGTCGATCACACACTGTCTCAGGTAATAGTAATAATAATAATAATAATAATAATCACACCACTCTGTTATTGGAAAAGGAACCCTTCAATTTTCCAGATGAATTTCTTATTGATGCTGAGTTGTTTTGGTAAATTAGTGGTTTTCTTCTGTACAGGGGCTTCAGCAACACAGAGACGTTATGTAGTGAATACAAGTATTACTGTGAGCAGTGTCGCAGCAAACAGGAAGCCCAGAAAAGGTGAGTGACATCATCATCATCATCATCATGATCCAGTGGCTTCTTATTCCATTTTCTGCCTTTTTCTTTTTCGGCAGCATTCATTCATCCATCACTAGGTACAAACTTCTCTTTTTGAGAAACAGACTAAAATATGTGGACGCTAATGCGAAGCTGCAACTTCATGTCACCTGTCATTGCTCATATTTAGCCACCAGCATGCTACATGATTAGCTAGTACGCTATGAGCTGGTTGTCACTGCTTGATGAACTATGCCAGTGGTGCCCAACCTTGGTCCTCGAGGGCCCCTAACCTGCATGTTTTAGATCAGGGGTACTCATCCAACACACCTGATGATCAGCTCATCATCAAGCTCTGCAGAAGCCTGGTAATGATCCTGATCTTTTAAATCAGGTGTGCTGGAAGAGGGAAACATCTAAAACATGCAGGATGAGGCCCTCGAGGACTGGAGGGAGCACCACTGCTTTATCACAAGCATAATTTTTTCCTTTACGTGTTCAAAAAAGGACCATTGCAACACAATGAAACACCATAGGTAGCTAACGTTACTAGGTAACCAACATACTGTGCTACTAGGTAACAATCAGCTGTTATCAGCATTTTCTGTTGCTAAGAGCAGGTTGTTTGACAGGTGGGTGGAAGGATGCTATTGGTTGATTGCTGTGGGCAAAGTGATGAAAGTAAAAAATATATATTTTCTAATCACAAAAAAATGTAATTGAAAATAACATAAAAATAAAAACTAACAGAGTTTTTGTTCAATTGAAAAATATGAGCAGAGTAATGAAGTGTCTGTACCAAGCTGTGTGGAAGTGATCATCACGATCTACCTCTGTCACACAGCTTCATGCAGCAGAACCCGCCCGACAGTTTCTTTATTTCTGCGCGGACGAACACTGCTTCACAAACTACCACCAAAACCACATCTGAGGTTACCATAGCAACCAGCTGGGGGCCTTCCTGTTACTTTCTGAGAAGTTTGTCACGGGTGTCGATCAGCCGAGACGTCTATTATTAACTGCTGCTCGGTGGCATGTCTCGCAGGACACTGCTTCTGTTTTTTTTTTACGCCTGCTAAGTGCCTCAAGTCACATCTTTTAGTTTGAAAGGCCCTCAGAGCTGTGAAGGTTTGGTAAAATTAGGAGGAACACCAAGCGTCTTACTCCTGGTTGGAGGTCTGGACAGAAGTAGAGTCAACATGGACAGCTTGTAGAGTTCCTCCCTCTCTCTCTGTGTTTCTGCTCCCTCTCTGGTGTTGTTCCTTAAGGCTCTTGCTCTTTATTTTGTTTTTAACTTTTGAATGATATGATATCTGTAACTTTACCTGGAGAAAAATGAGTCATGCTAAACCATAGACTGTATGTAACAGATGGTCACTGTGAGGTTACCCGTTGGTTTGTGGACTCGCATTTTGAAGCCAGGAGTTTGGTATTTGAATGCAGCCATGCTGTATTTTGGAGCTGGAAGTGACCATGTCTGGATATGAAGGGAGGGGTGAGGAGGTGGGTCTGACCCTTGAACCTGAAGACACTGTCTTATGTGGATGAGACTAGAGCTCACTGGTGAATGAGCCTTCAAAGCATCTTTAAATCATTGGAGACCAGAGCTGTCAATCAAACTAAGCACACTCCTAACTCCCCTTCTCTCAGCCTAATATCTCGTGAATGATGAAATGATTTTCCGGTGGACCAGATCACTGAGGAGAAGAGTTGACTTTAGCTACTGACATCAGAATAACTTCAGAGTGTTCTGGAGCCAGTGGCCATCACTGGTATTGTACATTTGAGACCTGTTGGCTACGTCCATCTTTTGTATCCAGTGTGTGTGCAACTGTTGAGTTTCGGTTGTGTTTGTTGTAAAAATAAAAACCGTCTCTCTGTGTCTCTCTCCCAGGATGAGGGTAAAGAAACTCCCCATGATCCTCGCCCTCCACCTGAAGCGCTTTAAATACATGGACCAGCTGCACCGCTACACCAAACTATCCTATCGCGTCGTCTTCCCGCTGGAGCTCCGCCTCTTCAACACGTCCGGGGACGCCACCAACCCCGACCGCATGTACGACCTGGTGGCTGTCGTTGTGCACTGTGGCAGGTGAGGTTTTAAAGTTTTAAGACTGTTAGGATTTTTCAAAGTAGTAGTTTGACAGCGTCGCCTTCAGTAAAATGTTCCTAATTGGTTTTTAAAACCTTTTTTAAGGATTTGCTAGATTTGTGAGAGAATTTTATTTTTAAATTTCATACATTATTTCTGTTTAATAATGTTTTTTTGTGGTAACAAATTCCTTTGTATTTTTACTTTACTGAATTGAAAGGTTTAAAAGGAGCCTGGTGTGTGCTTTACATACTTTATTGCTGTAACAGTGAAATAAATTAAATCCAAAATAAAGCTCTATCTATACTATGTGATAGAAATGTTGTATTATTTCATCAGTTACAGGGAAAATGTTCCTGAGTCCAGCCTCCTGCTGGCATCACAATAATCCAGCATATCAAGAATAGCGTAGTAAAACTGGGCTGGATAACTCATCAGATCTACACTTAATCATAGTTTTATATTTAAGAGATTGAATTATCTACACAGGCATCTGTGATAAATATTTTATTCCCTTGTTCAGTAATGAAGTTTTGTGTAGACTCCATGTACCTGGTATAATAATCTGTCTGTTGCTTGGCTGAAATATTACACACAATGACGTGTGTAGTTAACAACAAACATCCCTGCGATAGTTTTTATTGACTTTGTCTCCTCATCATGTCAGAGTGATCTAACATTCACTGGACCTCTGACTCAGACCACTTCCACAAGCTCTTGATCCTTTTTGTAAATAATTGGACAAAGAGATGAGGTTGGATGAAAACAGAATAAAAAATGGAATAAATCCACGTTTCCTACTTACTGCTGATGAGTCAGCAGTCGGGTTCAGTTGGGGTGATTCAGAGATCTGCAGCAGGCTGATTATCTGACGTCAGCTGATGTGCAAGAGAGCATATGCAAGTCATTAGTCACGCCATTGTTTTCCACATGCAGATGAATTAGATGTAATGTGACACTGGTGCTTCATGTATAAACACAGGAGAGTGCACAGTGATTTTATTTGCTAGTTTTCAGTTTGTCCTTGTTGCCTCGAGTGGAACATTTCTTAAAAGAAATAGCACTTTGGCCTGAATTAATGTCCTGGTCATACTCTGAAATAGGAGTAAAAGAAAAGCACCTATATGATGTCTCTTAGGTGTTATTTTCTTCACATACCTCCTGATTTTCTTGCAGTGGTCCAAACCGCGGACACTACATCACCATCGTCAAGAGCCATGGCTTCTGGCTGCTGTTTGATGACGACATCGTAGAGGTGAGTCAGGATCTTCACTTTCTCTACAGCTGCAAGAAATAGCATGTGAACCCTTTGTAATGACCCGATTTCTGCATAAATTGGTCATAAAATGTGATCTGATCTTCATCTAAATCAGCAATAGACAAACGCAGTCTTCTTACACTAATACCACACAAACAATTACATGTTTTTACTGAACACAACATGTGAACATTCACAGTGCAGGGTGGAAAAAGTGAGTGAGAGTAGTGATGAAGCATCTTTGGTGTTGAACCTCAACTGTGAACATAAAGATTTTAAATGAATGTTGAAACAGACCGACGTAAACATTGTAAAAAGTCTAATAGTTCAAAACTCTGCAACTGAACAGTCACCGTCCACCTGACTAAATGTCTTTTTAATCTTTTGGATCACATCACTGGTCGTATTGTTCACTTACCGAAGGATGGCAGCCAAACAAATAGTCAGAATAACACGTTTCTACAATGTGGGGGAAAAACTGTAAAAAGATCCGAAGTACAGTAACAGGCTTTAGTGCTACATTAAAATGATATTTAAAAAAGGTCAGTGGGATCCTGAGCTCTGATGGAGGTTGTAGCAGAACCCCACATCTCCATAAACCTCACAGCAAGTTCAAACTGCTTTCTGTGACATCACCACAGTTACTCTGAAGATGATTTGATGAACTTTCTCGAGCAGAGTCGAGTAGGGTGTGTGTAGTGAAAACGTGCCTTTGGAGTTTCCAGCATTAATAAAACACTTCCTGCTCTACAGCGTCTCAGTGGACAGAAACCCTTCACTTCTTATCAGGACTTTTATTGTGAAACATTTGGAGGCACACTTTCACCTCACATCAGCTCACTCCTTAACAAAACAGGAGTTTTCAATCACTGTATGTGCAGCTCCAGTATTTGGTCCTGGCGTTACCCCATGTTGTGTCTGGACTTCCTGCAACTGGTCGACCTAAATACCTCAATGTCTGTTAAAAGATGAGAAGTTCAGATTGGATTTAGTCATCGGGAACAGATGTGGAGAGTAGATGAAAGATGGAATGAGAGGAACGTTGGGATGCTCTTCTGTCTTTTCCTCCATTCTGCTTCATGGTCATCATGTACCTACTTTAACGATTTCGGTTGTCGTTGAATCTCCGTCGCTGAATCCCTCGTCGCTACAAAACCATCTGCTTCTCCTCTCTGATGTGGCGACAGGGGAAAACATGGCAGCCGACACAGAAACAACAGTCTGACATCCGTGTGCGATCAGCCTCTGTTGAACGGTCTCTCAGCTCCTGTTTTTCAGCTCGCCGCCGTCCACGCTGCAACAATCAGCAGATGCAACACTCGAGATGATTAAACAATCTAAATATTAAGATTTGTGCATATTAAACATACATGAATTCAAAAGTCAGCCTGCAGCGTGATGTACCTCTTTGGTTGTTGGCAGGTGACCACGTCAGCGCATGGCCAAAATCCTTGGCTCGCTGCCGCGCTTCAGCTGTGGCCAAGCAACCTTTCAGTTTGTTATTTTTCGCGGCTCATGCCAGAGAGAGCGGTATGCCACAGCTATCAGACGATCAGCAGCTAACAGGCGAGCAGTCGTGATGAAGGAACCTTCCAGACTTTGTTGGAGTTCAGTCTGTTTTCAGAGACACTCGAGGTCTTCTGCTTATATAAATAACTTTTCCATGTCTCTTGTCTGCACACAGCAGGTCTGGATTAGGCGTCGACTGAGGAGGAACAATATAACAGTTGAATATATACTTTATTTCCTAGCTGGATGCTGCAGATTCAAGAATCCATAATGGTTTATTTGAGGAGTCTGTAGTTGAAACTTTCCAAATAATTACCAATAGAGTTTAATTTAAATAACTTTCTGCACCAAATGCAAGGAAAACATTCATTTATAAAGAGCTGTGTTGGACCCCAAGTCAATATTTACTTTTCATTTATTATTTTAAACTTCAATCCCTCTTATAAGGGGTGAATATTTGAGCAGCTAGTGTTAGAGTCTCATCACGAGAGGGCAGCAGTGTTCAGTCTGTAGCATCAGCACAGCTGGACTCTGCCCTGGTGGAGGTTTGTGCTCTCTTGGTGCTTTCTAGTGTTTTAGTACATCAGAGAAAAACCTACATTACAATTATGTTCTCGTTAGCATGCTAATTTGTTGGGTGCTGTAGTTCGAGATGATGACATGCCATGTTGTGATAATTTCAGATGACTAATCCATCAACTAATATGTAATGTTGTATTATTGATTAAACTTTTCAGAGGTCCAGAGAAATATCCAGAAAATGATATCTATCTCTTGTATTGATGGTGTTTTAAAAACTCAGAACCTGCTCACACCTTGATGGGTTTGTGTGAACAGCTGCCACCAGATGCAGAATGATGATGTCTACATGTTTTACCCTTTTACATGACCTCTATTTTACATGTTTTTCTCTTTTTTAATCCATAATGTACATTTACGATATTTTACGTAGTTGTTTTCGTCTTCTGCACAACTTTAAGTTTCCTTCCCTGAAAACTGAGCAGAAACAGACTGCAGTGGTATAAAGCCTTTACTGTGATCATTAACTCCAAAATTATTTATGAAAATGTTACATTACAGTTGCATCATGGTGTAATTTAAGTGCTTAAAAAGTCTGCAGTGCATCAAAGCAGCATGGTAATGTGGAAGCTACAAGGAAGTAATGGAACCAGTCAGATTTGTACAACACAGCTGTGCTCAGTCTTCACTTTCTGATATGAAACTGTGCAGTCTAACACCGTCCAACAGTCTAACACCGTCCAACACACCTGTTCTGCCATAAAACCAACTGTTACCATAATCGGTAAACACTACCAAATACTAGATTAAACCAACAAAACTTTGAGTAAAAACATTAAAATATGGGGTAAAAACTACAAAATGTTGACAGATTTTATTTTACAAATACTTAAATACTGGCTAAGAATAACAGAATACTGTATAAAAACACTGGCATGTTGCATAAAAACAATTACTGGGTTAAAAACAGCCCATCGTACTTGGTTAATTTAACCCAGCCTGTAGTTAAACTGATATTTACCCAGTTGTAGGAAATAACAAGCAGCTTTACTGAGTGTGTAATGAGTGAGTTGAAGCGAATGATCATTTTAAAACATTCCAATATACGTTGTACCGCAAATCACATCCGTCTTGAACCCGGTCTAGGTCCAGGTCCAGGTCCAGGTCCAGGTCCAGGTCCACAGGTCCGGGCTGTCCTCCAGTTACAATAGTTTATTTGACTTTAAATCTCAGTGGCGGTGGGAGGAGTCACCCTGCTGTTTGACAGCTCGGTCGCCACCATCAGGGACTCCATGTTTAAAGGGTATTTTTCCACTTCAGTGGGAAGGAGGGAGGCCCGCTCACACATCTGGTTCTGGAAGATTCTGCTGAGTTTGCAGAACAGAAACACCAACTCTTCATGTGATCATACTTATACAGACTTAGGTTTCTGCATCACTGCTTTTCATTCTCACTCAGTTTCATCTCTGTTTGAGTTTTTCCACCTGGAATTGAAACTGATGCTTTTCTAGATTTGTCATCAGCTCTCTTCCACCAGAAATGTCGTTTTTGAGTTCACCTTCAACCCCAGAAAAATGAAACCGTTGTCAGAGTAGGGTCTTGAGATATTTACCACTCGCTCCTCTACACAAACCAAGACCTCCTTATTTATGGAGCGTGTTTCAAATGCAGATGCAGACCGAGTGATTTCAGTACAGAAATAAATGCATTAGAATGACAAAACAAATGAATCAAAAGAGAAAATGAAAGAAGAAAAGTGAATACAATGTTTTGAGATGAAATAAAATGAGATGGAGAATCTCTGTGAAGTTAGATATACAAATAAACAATGATGAGAATAAATATATTTGAAGCAAATGTATCGAAATGATGTAGATCATCAAGAGACATGTGGTGTGTCCAACAACATTATAAAAAACCCACTTACTTCCTAGCACATAGATATATTTCCAAATATTAGTTGCTTATGTCAACTAACCCCGCCCCTAACTCCTCCCCTTCTCTCAGCCTAATGTCTCCTGAATGATAAATGAATTTCAGATGCACCAGATCACTTTTTGCCAAACATGGCCATACTATCAAAATATTAATATCAATTAAAATTGATGCTCAACATGAATTAAACTTCATTTTCAGTTCTTTCTTTGGAAAAGGGTTTCAATTTGTCTCCATGTTTAGATGAATCACCCTTCACTACCTCTCAAGTTAACAGTAGATCAGTGTATTTTCTGAGATAGTTTGCACAGCTGCCATGAAATTGTCAACATGAAGTGCTTCAGAGTGACATCAGATCCCTGATTATGCCTAAAGTTCGACCTCTTTTCTTCTTCTCTTGTAGAAAATTGATGCGCAGGCGATCGAGGAGTTCTACGGTCTGACGTCGGACATTTCCAAGAACTCTGAGTCCGGGTACATCCTCTTCTACCAGTCCAGAGACTGAAGCAGCCAGCGGTAAAATCCCCGACAGACTGTCACCCAACAGAAGGGGGAGGGGCTTATGGCGGCCACCGGCTCCGCCCAGTATGCTCACATAAGTATCCAGGCTTTATTCCCTGTAGGCGGAGCTTTGCACTGGAGCGCCACTCGGATCGGTTGAGACGTGTGCAGGTCGCATGCCAGCCTCCTGGATTACACCTGTTTAGAAAGCAAAACATAAAATGAAAAAAAATCCTCTGAGTCCACACTGCAACCAGCACCTTAAAGTACAACAAACATGGCCGACACTCGCTTTGCACTGTGGCATCAGCTGGGAAAAAGACACCAAAAATCCAAGAGGCTGACATCGCTGTGTGCACGGTGGTCCATTTCTTTGGAGGTAGGAGCAGTTTGGGACTGTGGAGATGAAGCAGAGTAACTGATCAGCTGTTCAGAGGACGGCGGGTCTCGTTGTCACGGTTACCATTGGTGTCATCACAGTCTTCTTTAGCATTTTTAAACTTTTTTTTTTTTTTTTTAGATTGTACTTTATACCATTGCTAAATTAGCTTATCACAGTGGTTGTAAAGCTTTTCTCAGCTTTACACTCACAGGCAGGTTTCACCCTAAAAATAAATAACAGTAACATTCAACAGCTTCAATAAGTCTCAACAAAACCACGGACACTACCTTTAGAGAGATTGAATGTGGCCTCACAGCACGGCGCCATGATGCAGTGGCTTGTTTGCAGTGTTTGTATCATGAAGTTTTTTCAGTTTTTTTTTTTTTCTTCTAATAACATACGGTGTTAAAGGCACTGAAGTGACGACCAGCCACCAGGGGGGTTACCATCCATCACATAAATGTGTCCCAGACCGATGAGTGGGGCTCATTAGTTATCTTTATTTTGAACTTTAAAACATGACTGAAACAAAAAAAAATAACCAAAACTACAATTTGCAGTATCTATAATTTAATTTTTCAGTGTTTTATCAGTGATTTTACTATTT
>OOFC01015795.1:0-16931 GCA_900323345.1 Pseudochromis fuscus | reverse complement strand
GTCAATCCCTGACTAACGTCTACTTCCTGTTAATGTGGTATTTTAAGTTGAAAGGGCTTCGATGAAAAGAAAACTTCTTCCTGCAGAGTGTGCATAATACTTTGTTGGTTGACTGTTCCGTCTTGCTTTTTTGTTTTCAAATTTCCCATCGAGAGGCTAACATGCTATATAGCATTTTAAAAAAAACGTAAAACGACAAAACCGTGCTGTTTCCTGTCTTCCCTCTTTATTGTTCAGTTCTGCTGCCGGTCACTTCCTGCCGATTTGAGCATGAGCGACGGTAACTCTACCTGGACAAACTGCCTGAAACACATTGCCAGTATAGACTGTATATAAAGTAAGTAACCACACACTTCCTGGGAATGTAGTGGAGTCCAAAGTACAATATTTACCTTTGAAATGTAGCGGAGTGAAAGTAAAAGTTTCCAAAAAAACAAATACTCAAGTAAAGTACAGATACTGAAAAAATGTATTTAAGTACAGTATTCAAGTAAATGTACTCTGTTACTATCCACCACTGGTTTAATGCCTCATATCATGTGTATATGGATTGAAGTTCCTGAAGGGACCTTTGACATGTAACTATAGTCATTGCATTGTCTACAATCTACTTGAATTTATCATGATCTCTCCTCTTGTTTCTTTTTATTATCAGAGGCACATTTTTACAACATGGGGTTTGCACAGTCGCAGCTTTTCATTTATAGCAGGTACTGGCTGTTGCTGATTGTATTAGATGTAGATATTTGATGCTAATTTTGCAACAGCTACACTGTAGAAATATTTATAGCCCTGAGATATTACACTACATCTGTGACTTAAGTGTGTTTTTTTTTCCTTCAATAAAAATGAGACTCTTCTCTGGAGAAATGATTTTGCAGATCCCATTTTTTTTTGCATCAAATCAATATTTTTAGTTCATTAACCTCACAGTTCTGAGTCGGGACTTCCAGCCTTCAGATCAAGTAGTTACAGCTGTTTCACTGTCAATCAACATCAATCAACAAACAGTCCTATCTGCTGCTGCACAGCTCATTTTCAGGTTGGAGTTACAGGTCGTGAAATTTAATTAAGGTATTTTAATTCATGTTGATTCATTTAGTAGCTACCACATAACTGTACATCTGGCTTCTCACCTCACAATACCAGGTGATTACAGCTCAAAACTGAAGCTTCAGTTTGTAGATACTCATTATTAATTAGATGATTTGG
Organism: Pseudochromis fuscus; assembly: GCA_900323345.1. Lineage (NCBI taxonomy): Eukaryota > Metazoa > Chordata > Actinopteri > Pseudochromidae > Pseudochromis > Pseudochromis fuscus. Next base: position 15,719 of record OOFC01015795.1, on the reverse strand, counting down.
ATTTAATAAGTGGATGTAATACGAGATCCAGAAATGACATCATGTCATCAAACCTAAATTACCATATTTTAATTGACAGTAATATTTCAACACTTTATTTCATTAAATGGGAATGTAGTGATGAAAGGGTTTGATTTCATAAATGTATAAAATGCCGTGTAGGTGAACTAATTATAGGATACAAAGAAGAAAGAGTCTGACATCATCATAAAACATCAATTGAACTTTTTGGTGAGGCTGTGATGTTGTTGTCCACACAAAGGGAAAAAAATTAAAGGCTCACCAACGTGGAAATTTCTCTGTGACTCGTAAAATTGTTTATCCCTTCAGAGAAGTAAAGCTATTGATTTTGTGGGCAACGGATGTCTCCTCTTTTTCCTTAAGGTGAAGTTTTGGAGCTGTGCTACTGACAGAGGTCAAAGGAGTCCAGAAAGACTGTGTGACCGTGCACAAGATTGTCAGGTCATCTTTTCAAGCCTCCTCTGATCTCAGCGCTCTGTACTCATCCCACAGATAGGCCAACCGAAAAGATAAAGGTTGGATGCACCTATGCATGAGTCGCTGTTGTTAGTACAGCAAGAGGGAAGTGCCTATCAAATGCAGTTTTGTGCAGGAAGATGAAATTTGAACTACTGCCTACTCTAAATGTACAAACACTACCCAATCACTCACATGGGCAGTGTAGCAGTTTTATATAGCTTAGGGCTACACCGTGTGGATTTGGCATTAAAATATAGCATGTGGGAGTTGATTTCTTTCTCCTCCTTGTTTTTTTCCTTACACATACTGAGTTGTGACCTCTTGGAGTATGTAATTTGGCTTCCAAATGCAGTAGTTAAGAGCAATCATCCATTGAGTGTTAGGATTTTTATAAAAGCATATGCCCCAGGTTGACAGGTGGAGAAATTTATATGATTATCATAAGGTCACAATGCACATCTATCTATCTATCTATCTATCTATCTATCTATCTATCTATCTGTGATGTAACATGCAAAGCTAGTGAGTTAGCTTGCAAGCATTGTCAAGACCCATATGTTACCAACAGTATGTGATACACTTGGGATGCAAGAAATGTGAATTAATTTTATTTATTATCTTTTTACCACATAATAATCATGATCTAATTATAAACTTTTTACAAAAAAAGAATAAAGTTAGTTAGTTAGCATTGCTACTTCCAAAAAGTTTTTTTTTTCTCAGTAATATTGCAGTTTGTACATTAATTAGCCTGTAATAAATAGTGATTAGATTTATTTTGTTAACACAAACTGAAAAGCTAGCTACATTAGTTTGTTCACAGCCATGGCTAATTTAAACTGAATCTGTATCTCAACTTAAACTGTAAAGCTAGCTAGTTAGCTTGCAGGCATTGCTAATGCCTAATACCCTCAACCATAGACTGTGTATACAAATAGACGAAGCAACTGGGCTCAATAATGAGGCCAATGTGGAAGTGCAATACACCCGACGACCACTGGAGGCAGGGTCCAAAAAACGTTGTCTCTAATTGACTTCAGTTCAAAAATTGGCATCTTCAGTCTCTCTCTCAGTCAACAGTTTTCTTTCCACATGTTAATCTGATGTCATTAGCTCAAGTTTATTCTTATTATCAGTGATCTGGTGGGAAAAAAAAATCTTCGTTAAGTAGATGTTAGGCTTCAAAAAGAGGAATATTTAGGGGCGTGGTTTGCTAGTTCAACAAATCTGGTCTCCAATGAGAGCAGCGCTGAAGTTGAGTCTTATACACACTGGACAGTGATCTCAGGTTCAAATGCCGAACTCTTTGCTTCACAATGGGAGTCCACAAACCAATGGGTGGTGTTACACTTGCTTTGTCCATTTCTATTTACAGTCTGTGAGCAAATGTTAAACTGAGTGATGTTGACATATGGAGACGTGGAGTTTTTTCAAAGTAATTTTATAATTAGTGTATCTTTGTACCATAGACTGTTGATAGAATGGACAAAACTAATGTGCACTTGGGTTTTGAAACCAGGGGATCAGCATTTCAGCGTCGCCATGTTGGAGCCAGAAATGACCATATTTGGTTATGAACGGAGGAGGAAGGAGGCCGGTCTGAGCCTTGAACCCGGGGTCACTGCCCAATGTGTATGAGACTCAACTTCAGCGCTGCTCTCAGTGGAGGCCTGACCTGTCAATCAAGCTAACCACGCCCCTAAATCAATTGCATCCTGTTTTAAAAAAAATCATCAACAGGTTTCATCTTTAACAACTGAGAGAGAGAAAAGTGTTTTTGTGGGGAGATTATCACACACTGCACTACAATAAGACTTTTCATGCCGCCTCTACCACTTATTTCACCTTCCTTGTACATCACAGATCCTTATGTCTGCAGGTTATTTTCTATGCTATAATTAGGGATGTCGTTATAAAACATATTTACACATGTCAGCTCTCAGATGTGAATATGTGGTCTTAATATGAAGTAAGACATTACTGGAAGTGAGCACATTAAGGTCAGGTGACCTTACCTGTGTAAGAAATTGTACAACCACTTAATGCAATGACTGAAAAATATTATTAGTAGTAAAGACCTATAATTGTATAAACACTTTCATTTTTTTGAGTATTGTGTGTTGTAATTTTTTCCAGTGAAATGCTAATTAGTATATCTTGTACAATATTTGAAAATAATAGCAATCATTAAAGTGTTCGCCCTGTCTCCCATCAATGAAGTGCAAAGCTGGCTAATTAGTCTGCAGCAATCACTAATGAAGACCTTTTACAGTACATTACACATAGTGACATACTTAGTATACAGGAACACTGTGATTTTATTTTTTCTAATTAGTGTATTATTTAATAAATACATCTACTTTAATAGGTTTGTGTGAACTAAGAAGCAAGCTACATTAATTTAATATTAATAGTAATTTTGATATCTTGCTTTGTGAAGCTTTAATAAATATCTATCTATCTATCTATCTATCTATCTATCTATCGAATATTTAAATGAGTGTAGTTATACATGCATAAAGCAATTAATAGTGACATCACACTGATTGAATCCTTTTGGTTAAAGCTCATCCAGCAGCTACTGAGGCTGCTTCAGTAACCTCACTGACACACTGCTCTTCAGCCGCTCGTCTTATCAGCCCCAGTTTATATCATATTGTTGAAGAAGAGTGAAGGGAATGAATATTTCAGCAGCTGAGCGAGCACGAAGCACCAGCAGGGCTTCATACCATCTTGTTTGCACTTACTACAGCCATTAAGTTTACAAGCAGCATTTGTATTTATCACCAGGCCTGGATGGTTAGAAGCAATCAAAAACCAAACACAAGGAGAGAAATACAAGGTTCAGGTTGACATGTGAAGAAAAACTGAGGTGAAGTGCTGACATGCTGATGTCTTAGCAGATAACACTTAAATCATTTTCCTCCAAAACTTCACTGGTAAGGGTTCAAAGAGATATAGCCATAATACAAATTTTTGGAGTAAGTAGTGGTGTTTGAAGTTATTTTATGGGATTTTGCTGTAAGGCCCAGAATTGATTTGCAGAAGGGATAAAAGGAAGATACTTTATCTTCGGAGCTTTGTCGGAAAAAGCTTAGCATCCATTGGTAGTTCCGCCAATATGCCTGCAGGGCATGGAGGTAGGGTGAGAGGGGGGTTGCTGGCATTGACATTATATACCAGAATGAATTGTGCTGAGTTTACACCTCCTGCTGCTTACGTTCTGCTCTTTCATAATCTTTCATGAACCATACAATGTTTTATTTAATGTCCTGGGTCAGAGAGAAACTTGAGAAAAAACATATTAATAATGAAACGCATAGTACTGGGGAGGGAAAGAAGAAGAAGGAAAAAAAACTTGGTTTGAGGCTCCTCAGCAAACAGGTCAGAAGGACCTTTTGAAGTCTACTGCTTCAGTGCAGTCAATAGTTTAAGAACTTGTGTTATTTCTGAATGTAAGGCCAGCTTGGACTTTTTCCTACCTGAAAATGCCAAATATCTCATCGCTGCTGCCCAGTGTCTCACTGCGGTCCTTGAAAGGCTATTCAAGCAGCCAAGAAGAAAAAAAGATACTCAGTATCTCGGCTTGGTAGTAAAAAACAGTGCATGACCGAGAGATTATTCTGTAAATACCCTTTGGTTTAAAAAATGTAGAGTGTATTTACAGTGCTAAATCACATCAGATGTTAGGGGTGGTTATAATATAAAAATAATGTGTTTTTTTCCAGAAAAATTAAGTGCGTTAGACGTGTCTTTGTGTATTTTTCTCATCTGCACAGTATCATTTCACTCAGCTTATTCCCTTTTGCCCCTTTGACATAAGCTATTGCTATCAGTACCAAAAGGGAGCAAACATATGCTATAGCCATAATGTTCCTATTCCCTGGTGAATCCTCATTTGCCGTCTGTTTAGATGTGTAAGGGAAGCCAGCTCTTGGCCTCTCTGCCTCTCAGGTCTTAATTGGTTAATTACAGTCATTATTTGAACTGGAAGCAAAATCACCTGGCACCCTGACACCCTGCTGGCCTCAGCGAGGAAAAAAAAAGAAGGAAAAAAATGCCTTTGAAAAACTAAGTGGATGTTGTGGGGGTCTCTGGAGGATGGATGTAGAGGCCTGGTGTGTGATCCACAGGGTTGTGATGTACTCACACACATACACAAGACAGTCTGCATGCATATACAGTACATCCACTTGCATGTATCTGAATTCCCCTCGTCTCCAGTACATTGCGGTGCTATCAGATGAAAAAGCTCCATGTCAGAGCCTCGGTGCCTTCAGAGGAAGGTCCAGGGGCTGTGTGACTTATTCATGACTCTCCCGGTGCTCCCCCAGTCCCGGGTCTCTCCGCTCTGCACTGTAACCTGTGTTGGCTCACAAACCATCCCTTCGCCTCTTCATATGCTGCAGCTCGCTCGGCTCATCCTGTTTAAAAAGTAAACAGCAGGTTGCATCTGTGCTAATAATTTATGTGCCGGGAGAGAGAAAGGTGTTTATGTGGGGAAATGAGACGGCATTAGCACCTGCTCCACCATGGAATTAGGTCCCGTTAAGGTTTACGCTGCCTTTACCACACATACTTCACCTCAGGCCATTTTTCCCCTTTTTTATCATTTGCCTTTTTCTTTCTTTTTTACAACACAAATCTTGATATTTGTTAGACTGGTCATTTTCCAGGCTGTAATTAGTCTTGTATCGCTTTGGTGGCGAAAGCGTCTGACAGAAAAGAGAAAAAAGTGGTTACACATGTCAGCTCTCAGGTGTGAATGTCTGGAACGGTGTTAATTGGAGGCAGGACATTACTGGAAATAAGCATATGCGGTCAAGTTATATTACATAGACACGAAATGGGAGAAAAAGTAGGAAAGGGAAACCAAACCGCCATAAAGCATTGGATTTAGACTAAATGAGAAAGCAGTTATGATCTATTTTTATGTATATTTTCAGTTTTTTCAGTCATTAATGATAATTACAACTTCCCAGAGTATCCATGACAGTGACAGGAAAAAATGTAAACTTGAAGTACTCCACACTACAGAAACTATAACGGAGAAAAACATATTTCAGGTGTACCTTGATTTTTATGTTTGACTTGTCTTATACACTAACATGTAGAATGTGGGGTTTATACTGCAACCAGCCACCAGGTGGCGCTCAATATTTTTTGACCTCCCCTTTTGGAAGCTCTCATTTGTTGTTTGTTTATCATAAATTATACAAGAGGTGGATGTGATCATTGTGATGTCACCAGTTGGTTTGTGGACTTGTATTTTGAAAACAGGAGTTTTACGTTTGAACGTTGCCAGGTTGGGTTTTTTTGGTGCCAGAAGTGACCATATTTGGATTTGAAACTGAGGACACTGCCCAATGTGCTTGAGACTCGAGCTCACAGTGAATAAGCCTCCAACCCATCTGTAAATTATTGGAGTCCAGACCTGTCAATCAAACTAACCACGCCCCTAGATCTTCAGATGAACCACTGGATCACTGAGAAGAAGAGTTGACTTTAACTAATGAAATCAGAAAGACTTGTGGAAAAAACGTATTACCTGAATATTTCATGATTGAATACGACCATTTTTGAATTGAAGTCGATTGGAGTCATATAAATGGTTTTACATTTTTTTGCGCTTGTGCATCAGCTTCACTTTTGAGACCTGGTGACTACGTCCATCATTTATATTCACACTATGATCTCTATATACATTATATGGTTCAATTATAGATGCTATGGCACAATGCCAACACTCAGCAGTGGTCAGTACCTGCAACCGGGAAAAAAAGATATTTGTACACATACATAACACATGTGAAGCTCGGACCAAACAACTTGCCTGATGGGAGTATCAGGCACCAGGTTGAAGAATGTGTTGAATTAAAAACAAAACTCATTATTTCTGCTGCTGCTGCATCGATTTTTATAAAATTATCTATTGGGAGTCCAACTGAAGCGTGATTGTACTTATTTGATTTTTGCAGTACTTTGGTTTGTGATTAAATACCTTCAAAATTACCATTAGCCTTATTTAATTGCTAATTAGCTTGCTAACATGCTAAATACATGATGAACATTGTACAATATACCAGTTAAACATGTTCAACTGTTAGCGTTAGCTTGTTAGCATGTGGCTTAGTGCACCAATATCCCGCAGTATAGCTGCAGAGTCGTTAGCATGGCTGTTGCTACATAAACATTTAATTAGCTATTGAAATGTTAGGTTGTTTCTTTTTTCTGATTGGCTGAATTACTAATTGATTATTTGTATTTCTAGTGATAGAAAATAGTTTTGCTGCCATAGACTCAGTCTCACTGTCGTTGCACGGTGGTAGTTAAATATTGAGCGGACTCACAAAAGCTTTCGTCTGTATCGTAGCCTGGCTTTATTCAGCTTAATAGAAGCAGATTGTGTACATGATTTAGCATGACAGGTGTTATACTTCCTGTATGGCAGGAATACACTTCAGCTGTATTTAAATATATCTGGCTAATGCCCCATAAAATAGTTCAGCTCTTTGCATCTTTCAAGACCCCACTCTCAGCCATTTCTTTCAAACTTCTTTTTAATCGTCCATGCTTAAATGTTAATTGCACATGCCTCTCCCAAACACACTCTTTTTTTCTATTGTCAGGGGCTTTTTGTTAGAGAAATATGTTACTAATGGCTTATGAATTAATAAGAAGCCAAACTGAATTAGACTTTCATGCAAGGTGATTGTAAAGAGCTTGAAAGCCCCAACATTTTATTCAGATTTCAAAATTTTCTGGACGAGTGGGTTCCTTTTTGCTGTAGCCTATAATGCATCCTTTGTCATCATCTCTCAGCAGTGATTTAGGCTGTGGGATGCTCTTGGTGTAATTTACTTACCCAAGCAGAGCCATTAATTTTCTATTATTGTGAAAAGATGATTCGTGTTTTGGAGGCTGTCTTGATTATTTATTTAGATACACAGCAGGGAAACATGAGGCAGTGGCTAATGGAATATAAAGTCACAGGCCTCATTCCCATTCTGACATTTAACTACAGAAGCGGCACATGTGTTAATGTGTCCTCCCCAAGCACCTTAATTCGACTTGAAATTCCTAATGGAACTTGCTATCTGTGCTGGGCCTCTGAGACAGTGAGGGGGAAGGAGGGGGACGCCAACTTAACACATAAATTCACTTGTCTGAGTCTTGGCTGTGCGTCTAGCGACTTAAATGCTCCACTGCTTGTATGTCTAGAGGGAAACGACAGCAGATAGTAGCATTTTCACTTGCACTGTTGCCTCCTGTCTTTTTTTTATACACTGACATGATCTTTGCTTTCCCAAATCACTGCAGTTCAAAGTACCTTTTTGTATGAAAACACTAGCAACACAAGGAATTCATGGAGAAACCTTTAATAAAATATTGTGTTACTAGTTTTTTTACATGGCAATCCAATAAAAAGTTTTAACTACCAGCTTTTTTAATGGTTAATAAATCTTTTTCAATGCTTTATAGATGAGTTAGAACTCATTAACAAACCGTGTTATGTTACCAGTTTGTAAAAATATCTCTGGTGAGGCAGTAATACTCAACTCTTTATTAAATGCTTATGCGAACAGCAGAAATGATTAGTCAGGGAGTCAATAAGTGGAATAAACCATCCATCCATAATAATCTGTTAATCCTTATAAGTTTCTGTATCTGAGGGGAAACAGTCAGTGGGCACATGTGGGGTGAGCAGCTTGGTCATTGACCTCACACCAACATTCAAAAATACACTGTACATCAAAAATGACTGCGTACATGAAAAATATTTTCAATTCAATTCAACTTTAGTCCAGACACAATGTCCAATATAGACACACAAAAAACAATAAAAAGCAAAAGAAATACAAAAACACAATTAAGAGTTCATGTAATGTTTCTTTAAAAAACAACCCAATATTATATTTTGTTTATATTTTAGACATTTTTACAACTTTGTATTAAAAGTTGGTGAATGATCTGTAAAACCAAAGAGAGAAAATGTTGATTTTTGATGTAAATGGGACAAAAAATGTGCCCCAAATAAAAGTTTTGAGAAAAAAAAAAATGCTGAAATGATCAGCGTAGCTTATATAACATATGCCTGTGGCTGCCTATTTAAGGGTAAGTTCTGGTTAATTTAAGAACAGCCTGTTTTAATAAAATGTATATTTGGATGCAATTAAAGGGATTCAACAGAAAACAAGAACAACAGCAATCAGAGAGTGTAAACCTCCACAAAGGTATAACCCAGGCCGACACATGGCAGTAAGTCTGCAGGTATAAAGAGTATTAAGGAAACATTTTGTCAAATACATCCATCCATCTATTTTCTATACCTGCTTCTCCACACTTGGGTCGCAGGGGTCTGTTGGAGCCTGTCCCAGCTGTCATCGGGCAGGAGGCGGGGTACACCCTGGACAGGTTGCCAGCCTATCGCAGGGCTAACACATAGACAAACAACCATTCACACTCACACCTACAGTCAATTTAGTCTGATCAATTCACCTAACAAGCATGTCTTTTGGACTGTGGGAGGAAGCCGGAGTACCCGGAGAAAACCCACGCATGCACAGGGAGAACATGCAAACTCCACACAGAAAAGCCCGAGCCGAGATTCGTGAGGCACAAGTGCTAACCACTGCACCACCGTGCCGCCCTTGTCGCCCTGATCTTAAAATATGTTTAAACTTTTGGGAGAGATGAAAATGTGAGACCACTGACAGCATTAGGTGGTTAGCTTAGCTTAGCAAAAACACTCAAAAACAAGACTAGCTTAGCTCTGGCCTAAAGGGTAAAAAACACATCCAGTGTTCACTGATTAACAGGTTATGTCTTGTAAAAAAATACAGAAAAGTAACAGTATGTGGTTAATGGGGGCTGTGTACTGCAGTATTTCCTGGTCCGGAGCAGTGACTTTCAAACGAATGAGGTGTAATGTGTTAATTAAGAAGCTGCACAGGTGGAGGCCACAGGATTTGATAACCTCTGGACTGAGCCTCGTTTACCGTCTCCCCTGTTGTATCGTCTTTTTGTTGAGCTATAAAGTGGTTGCTGGCTGTAGCCTTAAATTAAATGGACGGCTGTAAGAGTGGTATCAACAGGAAAAGCAGATGTATATTTCCCAAAATGTCAAAAAATTCCTGAAATAAGCATAAAAAGTCCTCATCGCACTTCTACTGAGTGAGGACTTACTGCAGTGAGATGTGATTTACTTTTCTTTTGCAGCAGCTGGTTGTTAATGGATCTGCATTAATGTGCATTAGTCTTCACTTCTAAATCCATTTTTGTTTCTTATATGTATCATGTTTTGTCAGTGGCTCCAAATCACCTTGAATTACATTTGATTTGCAGGACAGGTAACGCCTGATTGATTGATCGATTGTAGTGTCAAAGTAATCCATAGTTACAGCTGTTTTGATGATATAAAGCTTCTATTTTATTAAAATATGCAATATATACTAATATAGACCTAGTTAAGTTACAACATGAGAAAAGATGTGTGTATCAGAAATAATATTTATATTAAATGAAGAACAAACAAACAAATAGATAAAAAGCTTTATTTATATTTCATACACAAAATGCAGCACAAAGGGCTTTACAATAAAACATTAAAGAAGTAAAAATGTACATAAAATAAATGATAAAACCGAACAGAAATACAGTTAACATACATGTTAACATGAAAGCACTGAATACAACACAGCAGAATTTGAAAATATAAAACAGAAAATTCAGAAATGATGTTTAAAAGAAATGCAAAGAGCAAAGTAAATCTGTGCAACTAGTTGAAGATTAGTTTTCAGCTGTCTTTTATTTAATGAGCTCACTGATATCCACAGACAGTGTGTTTGCGGTGTAGCTAACAACGGCTGCATCCCCAACTTTCTGCCAACTCTTGTTGGTAACGTCCAATAAACCAGCAGCAGAGGATCAATGTGTCCCTGAAGAGAAGAAGTTAACTACCGAGTTGGAAATGTAGCTTTGTCCAAGTCCATTTCTGACTCAGGACTCAAGGAGAAGGAGCTGAAATCATCTGAGTGTCTGTGACAGGAGGCAGTGACTGACCTGCTCCCTCCTCCTGGTTCGAGCAGCAGTCGTTCAGCAGAGCTCTGGATAAACCAGGAGAGAGTGAATTGAAATGAAGCCATCAATCAAGTTCCTGTGTGTTTTTGATAAATGGTTGCACTGTAGTGATGAAGATGGAAGTGATGATGTTCCCATTACCTTGTTAATGTGAGAGTTGAAGCTCAGATCTGAGTGTAAGATGACACCAAGGCCTGTGACCTCATCCAGGGGGTTAATTCCCCCAGACTGGCAGAGCTGTGTTGAGATATGTGCTAAAAGCCTATAAATAAAGGAGTGAGAGTCTCATCAGTGCAGTAAATGATTCATTAACAACTCATCCAAAGTTTTCCTAAAGAATGACCTGTTAGCAATATTTAGCATGAACTTCTGAAGGCTGAAAAGTTGAGCGAAAAATTGCTGTCGCACTTAAATGAAGCTCTGCTGAGTGGCCAAAAGTGTTTGCGTGATGCGTTGGCCGTGAATCAGAGCCTTCACGCTCGGTCGTTATTACAATTAATGACAGCGTCTCGTCTGAGTGACTAACATGTGATGAAGTGGTATGACTCTTGCCTTTTTGGCTTTTCTCCAGCACAGTGGCCCGGCTCAGTCGGGGCTTGTTCGTTTTACCGCAAAGGACATCTAGTGGTTACACGCCCAACTGACTCCCCCCACCCCCACCTCCACCCCCACAGTCTGTGACCTGCACCGACCACCTCCCAGCCATGGCTGTCTCAGGTAAGAGCTGCAGAGAGGGAAACACTGCGTTCTTCAGGGATGAAATAATAGCTGTTAATTAAACAGTGTCTTTTTAGAATAAAGCCAATAGAAATTGATCTCATAAAAGATGTGACGGGACAGGGAGCTGACTGACACAGTTGTAATCTCAGTAGGAACGCCGCGCAGGCCGCCGGATAATTAAAGAGACGAAGCAGTAAGGACATGGCTATTAGCAGGTTAATTAGGCAATAATGAAAGAGATACCTCAGGTTACTGTGGGCTTTAGCGCAATACGATTCCCCTCGCCGAACGATATAAGGTGGGTGTTAAATTTAATCCTCGCACATTAATAGAGAACGGCGTACCTCCCAGTAAATTATTGCCAAAAGACTTCACCTGCTCCGCGCAGTCACAAATGGAGAATTCAGAATAGATTCTATTTGGTGGCTGTCCACTCCCATTAGTTTGATGAAGCTTACAAAGCTTTTAGAGGGGATATTTGCGAATTTAGCAGGTGGCGCATATCATTCATGGATCTCCTTATTAGAGAGATTGAAGTGTTTCATTTAATGAGTAATTCATTTCCTGCTACTTTTTGACCCACTTTGACAGAAGTAGAAGTACGCTGTCTGGCATGAAGTAAAAAAAAAAAAAAAAAAAAAAAAAAAAAAGCCACTTAATGGCGGTTTCATAACCTTGAGTGTAGCAGCGTCCTATTTGACACTGTCTTTGTCTTTGCTCATATGTTCAGTTTAATTATGAATCAGTGTGTGTTGCGATCAATATATCGGGTTGATCGAGAGCATTTACAACGCTGCCGTTTGTGGACAAGTGGTCTGCAGATGTTAGAAGTGGGGTCAAAGGTCAGTGTCCAGTGTTATCCTCCTCAGGTTAGAGTGACAGCCAAACCACCAGCTTCATCCACCCCCTCTAATTGACTTACAAATACTGTGGCGCTTTAGGTGTCAAGTAACTCACAGCATTAAGTGTGGCTGTAAAGTCAATATGACTTTATTAGCAGCCAGGTCTCCATTGACAGGCCCTGTTTGCTCCTTTGACCTCAGCTAACTGTGATCTACTGTCCAGAGACCGCTCCTCTCCTCCCCTCCCTCCCCTCTCCGTCTGTCCTTCCTCCTTCCTTTTCTTACTCTGTCATTATCCCACCTCTCAATGATCATGTCACCCTCTGACTCCAAATCCCGGAAGGAGTGCAGGCGGCCAGGAAATTCGACATTGTTGCTTCCCCTTTTAGGAGTCTATCGGTAAACCTTGCTAATCCACAAAGCCAACCTTGGATTTGAGCCGCTGAGTCTGAGGGGAAAGTAATTGGGTTGTTGCTAATAATTGGATTTTCTGCAGCTTGGTTTAAGAGAAGAAAAAAAAAAGAAAAAGAAAAAACATAACCAATGTCCAGGCAAGAGCAAACCCCTTTAAGCCTGGGTTCACAGGTCGAGGCCGGCCCCAGGTTGCGCATGTAAAATGATTAACATTTAAGATCTGCTTTCGGTCTCTGCGTTTTAAACAGCGCAGTTTGAGAGGTCTAATTTTTGGTAAGTATGCTTTAAGTCCTCATTATATGGACTGAATGGGTCATTAATGAAAAAAGTTATTAGTTGCCTGCATGGCAGCTCCTCCGCTGGCAGGAGAACCAGAACCTGTGGAAACACTTTGGGAGTCTCGTCAAGCTGAAGGCGAGAGCTCCCCCAGCTCTAATCATTCCTTCAAATCTCTTCAAAGGCAAATTTTCTTTTGATTGTTGTGTTCATGCGTTTTATAAAGACTGGTGCACAGAGTGGATTTATTATGTGAAGCACCTGCACAGCTGCAGCAGCGCATTTAGTCAAGAAAACATCACTTTATACTTGGCAAATGTTCAGTACCTCCACTGTACTACAGTACTTGGAGTAATTAATTGTTGATAATACTTTTATACTTATGTAACATTGTCAATGCAGGACTCTTTAAACTTATTTTGATAGTGTGGTATAAATGCTTGAACTAAAGGACCTGAATATTTCTTCCAGCAGAGCTAATTGATCGAGGACCTTTTCATGAACCCGTGTCGAGTTTAAAAGTGAAGCTGCGATATTGAAATGTTGCAATGGATTTGTTGGTCAATACACACTCAGCTGCTGCAGTCCGATAAACAGCTTTCTCACAATCATGTAAAAAATGTGTGTCATTCAGCAAATTAGCACGAGCAGCAGGAGAAGACAGATCCTTTACCAAAATAAAAGCACATGTAGAAGTTCTGAATTGGTAATTGTATAAAAGTATCAGGAAGTACTTCAAGTTAAAAAAAAGTAAAAAGCACTAATTTTACAGAAAGTGAAGAAGTGAAGTACTTTACATACTGTTTTATAATAACAGTGTATTATTACTTATGCTTTAGTTGCTATTTGTGAGTAGAGTCCTGGTGTAATGTGTAGTACTTTAAAACTCCACTGAAACATTTTGAAATAGAAGTAAAAAGCACCTAAATTTGTACTTAAGCTCAGGACTGGAGGAAATGTAGTTAGATAGCAACAAGGTTGTACATTGCTTTAAATATTGTAGTATGACCACAGAGGAAGCAAATACTCAGACCCTTTTCAAAATAAAAGTCCATGTAAATGTGAGAATTTTAAAGTGTGCAGAAGTGTTCGCAACATAATGTATCAAATGTGACAGTGTTCTATACATTTTAATTTATATTTTATTCATACATTGATTCTCATATCAACTAATAAATACTAAACTTGTGCAAGTAGCATTTCACTGTGATCTGGAGATAATTTGAATGAGTTTGCACCATTTTTAACTAAGTGGCTATTTGAAGATAAATATATAAAATGTAATGTAAGTGAGAGGTTTCCCACTTAAACATAATAAAGGAAAAGTAAAAGTAGAATGAAAAAGTACAGAGTAAATATCTTAATGTTTCAGTTTGAATGTTTTGATGTGATTTTGTACATTTTAACATTAACTGTCTGTGAGGTAAAAGCCTGAAAAGTTCGCAGCATTACTTATCAGTGAGACGTGGCGCCTGGCGGTCTTAGTTTCAGGTCGTGTATTCATTGGCTGCTTGAAAAAGTTGACGAGAAACCACGGGGCAGCGGCGGAAATGAGCAGCGGACCACATGTTGGGCCTTGGAGGATAGACCAGGGGAACAACGACGCTCCCCATCGTGGCTCTGAGATCCCAGCCCCAGATTATTGGGAAGGAGGCAAACTCCACGTAGCTTGAAGGGAGCAGCGGAGAGAGGCGCTCGCCGCTCGCTCGCCTGCAGATTACCACCATCCTGGAATGATACAGTGAAGTCATCCTGATTGTTCTCCCTTGTGAAGCCATTAGATCTAGAGACATGCTGGCTTCACGATGCACTGCTCTAACAGCCAACATCTACCAAACAAGTTCTCTATACAGCAAATCCATAGGCTCCTACAAATGTTATTATACTCTCCATCCCTGCTGGGTCCGCAGAAAGTCGGGTTTGTGTTGGGGAGGCATGGATACTCGCTCAGCAACACAGTAAGGCATAAAAAAGTGCAACATTTCATTCTTATGTTGAGTTTTATCCAGTGGGTTTTTGAAAGTGCTTGTTCTCCCGAGTTGTATTTCTTCCTGTTGGATATTTAAATTCACTGTGTTGGACAATGTGGTGTGGACTGATTACAACCTATATCAACAGAATAGCAGCTTTTGTAACAACTTTAATTTTAAAATCTGGACGGTATTGTGCTATTAATATAACACAGCTATTAGATAGATCACAATATTGGAAATAAAAGTATAGTTTCCTTGAGCTGAAGACAACATCCAACATCCAGTTCTGTCTAAAACCCAAAGACAGTTTGTTTATTGTCTGTTTATGTGGACATATGACAAAGAAAAGCATTTACAACATCTACAAAACTGAGGATCTGAAGCCAACAACTGATTTTTGCTCTTTCTACTTGGAAAAAAAATGGCTGAAGCAATTATTTGAAAATCCTAACAGTTGTGGATTAATTTTCTTCAAACCAACTAATCAATTTTTCCATCTATTGACTCACTGAATAATCATTTCTACTCAAGAGCGTCTGTTAATGACTTTAATATCACTGCCTCACCAGCAAGAGAGGTTTTTACAACCTGGCAACACAACTTATAATGGATTATTACTCAGCTATAAAGCATTAACAAATGATTTATTAACCAGTGGTAATGATAGTTACAACTTGATAAATCCTTTTTATTTTGCTGTCCTGTGACAAACATGATATTTTATTAATTCCTTTGTGACAGCAGCAGGTGAAGTTATTGCACAAGGGGAAAACAAATATATCTAACAGAATAAGAACCAACCAAATACTCTAAAGATATTATCAAGTACTAAAGATACTAAAGATACTCAGAAAGAAGGGATCAGTATTTATACAGTGAGTTAGAAACTATGAAACAGCGTTAAGAGTACAACTAATACTACAATACTACTACT